>JARSSU010044479.1:0-56090 GCA_029619165.1 Eurosta solidaginis
ATCAGTCTTGAAATATCAATTGTAAAAAATAAGGATTGAATATCAGAATTCCCCCTCAAAATGGAGTATCACCAAATTCGTTTCATCTATTCAAAATATTTAAAATAATTCAATATATTTAAATAATCAATCCTATTTTAGGAAAAGATACAGGAAGGAAGAGATAGGAGGGTTAAGTTGATTTGAAATCCCAGACCGTTTAGCCAATATATCTATATAAAAATCAATCATGTGTGAGTGTGTTCGCTATAGGAAACGTAAATTCCCACACATCAATCATCACCAAATTACTGATGGTATTATGTTCTAGAAGAACGTTTTTTTTTTTGTGTATTTTTTTTTTTGTCGTTCCTTCCGATCAACGGCAAAGCAGTTTTAAGCGCCTAAAAATAATTTCGATATATAAAAGCGGACGCGGCGGACCCTCCCATAAAATGGAATCTTGCGTACTGCAGCCATTGAAGGATATACAAAGCCAGAACATTGAAAGTTCAATGAGGTAGTTATATGAGGTCAATCCATAACACCACCAAGAAAATCGCCGCCGGAATTTTGAAAAAGGGGGCTCTTGGACACCCTCCCATAAATGACATCTTTAGTAATGCATAACTTTGAAGCCAGCTATATACATGCCAGAATATGAAATTCAGTAAGGAGTTATATGATGGTCAATCCCTAAACACACCAACAAACAGCGCTAATGGGAAGAAAGGAGTTGGCGTGCCACGTGGAACCTCCATTCAAAGGGAATCTTTTGGTATTGCATAAATTTGAAGGTACTACATGCCAGACATCTGAAATCAGACTAAGCGAGATTTTATCGAGGTCATCCTCAACACCACAAGAAAAATGCGGGGACGGAATTTCTGAAGAAATAGGCGGGTTGGCACCTCCCAACCAAATGAATCTTAGTATGCATTAACTTCCTGCATAGAGTCATACATGCCAGAACATGATAATTCAGTAAGGAGTTATATGAGCCGTCAATGCCCTAACAACACACAACAAATAGGACGTACCGTTAATTGGCGAAAAAGGGGGCGGGAACTCTCCCATTCAAATGGAATCTTTACGCGCTTAACTGCATAACTTTGATGGGTAACACATAAGCCCAGAACAATCGAAATTCAGGTAACGAAGTTATTTGAGGTCAATCCTTAACATCCACAAGAATAATATCACGGAAATTAGCCCGGAAAAGGGGGCGTGCACCTCCCATACAAAGGACGAATATATTACCACTGCATATATCTGGATGTCCTAATGGTAGCGATAATAAAATTAGATTAAAGGAGCTATGTGACGTATTAGTCCTAAACCTACCAGTAAAATATGAATGGGGAAAAACTATGGCCTGCCCGTACAAACTTAAGTATATTTTTAATCACTTCAAATTTTGACACTAACATTATCTGAGTTCTAGCTGTCTATGCCTTTTAGAACGTATTCATAGATAATCTGCCGCTAGTTAAAAAATTGTTTAGCTTCAGTCTAATGACATCTATATAATGGCGATATTCCATCCCATGTTCGACCAATTTGAACCCGACCCCTTTAGAATTGGCCTGAAAAGTCTTCTACGTACTTCTTTCTAGCTTCGAAAGAGCGTTTTTCAGAAATTTTATTCATCCAACCCAAAAAAAGCTTAAGAATTAAAAAACCACAGATTTTTGTTATCAAAATCTATAACTTTTTCTATTCTAAATTAAAAATTTCAATTAGAAAAAATTCTATCATAACAATAATAATGTAAAAAATTATGCTTAGGCCTTGAGCTCGATTCGAACCCGCGATCTAAAATCAGTAGGCCAGTATATAACAACTCAAAATTGTTAATACATCCAGAGCACTGCGAAAAGTGCTCAATAAAACTACGACACTATGCGGCATTGCACTCAAACTAAGATCCAATTGTCACATCCATCTGCCCTACAACAGAGTCGTCGCCTAGTGTTGTGAATATCAAATGGCACGAACTAAAACAGAATAGAAGTAGATTTTTTAGTTTATAAAGATATGTATATAATATATTGCAATATTAATGAAATTTTATTGCTATTGATTATTAATATATTTTAATTTTTTTATCATGTGAAATATATGATTTATAGTATTAATGGAATAATATATTTTGTTATATATATATTTATGTATTGAATATGTAATAAATTTATAAAATATATTATATAATATTATAATATTATTTATATTGATATTTATAAATTATAATATTATTATAATGTTAATATTAAATGATTTGATGTTTATAATATATATTATAATTATATTAATAAATATAATTAATAATGATAATTAAAATAAATATATATATATATATAAATATATGAATAAATTATTATATAATTATTGAATAATATTTTATATGTAAATATAAAAATGAATAATATAGATATATAAATTATAATTATATAAAATTTTTTACATTAAATAATATAATATTTTAATAAATGATAAAATTATATTAATCAAAATAAGTTTAAAATAAATTTTATTATATATATTTTATATATTGAAAATATGATATAATGATATATCATTATTATTATATAATATAAAAAATTAATATATATATATAATATATTTATGATTAAATTATTATAAGATATATATTAATTCATATATAATATTTTGAATTATCTAATAAAATATAATATTATTTTATTTTTTAAATGTTTTATAAAATATATTATAAATGATAATAATATGAAATTATATATTTATAATTGAATAATTTTTTTTAGATAATTAATATATATTATATCAGATTATATGAAATAATATATAATATTATGATATATATAATTATAATATGTTAATGATGTAATAAAATTATATATAGATTTTATAATATAATTTTTAATATATATAATTATAATAATATGTAAATTATTATAATTAATATATATTACATATTTTATAATGATAATATTTATAATATATGATATATTAATGAATATTAATTAATATATAATATATATAAAAATTTATATATTAATATATATATATATAATGTTATGATCAATATAATGATATGAATATATAATTTTTATATTAAATATATATTATAATAATTAATAATAATATGAAATAATAAAATATATTATGAATATGAAATATTATGATATAATATTATAAATTATTTGAATTATATAGTATTAAGGATATATAATTCTATAATGATTAATATATAATATATTATATATATTATTAATCAATAATAATATATAATAATATATATTAATAAATATAAATTATTATAAATATAAATAATGTAATATTAATAGTTTAAATATATAATATGATAATATAATAAATTAAAATGTGTATATTTAATTGTATATAGATATTTAATAATATATTTAATATTTAAATATAAATATTAATTATTGATTGATATTTTATATTTAGTAATATTTTTAATATTTTTGCATTATTATTTTAAATATATATTAATTATTATGTGAATTTTAATAATAATTATATATATTATTTATAATAATTATTTTTTATAATATATATTTATATAAATAATAATATGATAGATATGATATTTAAATATATATATGATAAATTATATTAATAATATGTATATTATATAATTTTTAAAATATTATAATAAATAAATATATATCAAATATTAAATAATAAATATAATAATATTTATAATTATTATTATAATAAATATTATTGAATAATTGATTATAATTATAATTTTTTAATATAATTAAGAATATAATATCTATAATATTAATATATAATATAAATATTTATAATATTAATAATAATATATATAATTAAATATTATATAAATATATTATTATTATATATCATATAGTATATTATATATAAATAATTTAATTTATGTATACATATATATGAATTAAATTATTAATGTTTTAAAATTACATATTTATTTATTATATTATTATAAATTTATTTATTATTAATAATGATAATTATAAATCAATAATATATTATATAATGTGATATATATATATATTTGAATAATTTTTTAATTAATAATTATATAATTGAATATGATATTATAATTTTTATTTAATATAATGTAATTGAAATTATATATATAATTATGATAATATAATATATTATATATAATAAATAATATGAAAATATATAATTAATATATTATATTATTAATATATATTTAAATATAAATTTAAATTATTTTTTTAATAATATTAATATAAAATATGATTATGATAAAATGATATATTTAATATATATTAAATATATAATATTAATAATGATTTTATTTATATTAAATATTATATATAAAAATATATTGAAATAGATATAATAATTTTATATAATATATAATATTAATATGAATTATATTATAAAATATAATTAATATATATAAATAATAATATGATTTTTTTTTTAAATTAAATATTAAATTAATAATATAAAATATAAATATATGATAATAAAATTATATATGAATATTATATTAATTATGATTATATATATTAATATTAATTAAATATTTAAATTAATAATAATTATAAATGTTATGATATGAAATATTGATAATTAATCATATATATGATATTTTAATATTTAAATGAAATATTGATTAAAATATATATAATAATTATGATCGTTAAATTATATTAATGTTTAATTATTAAAAATATATATTATTGAAATTTATTAATAATATGATATATTTATATTTTGTTTTAATATAATATTATCATATGAATATATATTGATTATGTATGAATGATATATATATTTTATAGTATATTTTTTATGATTATATATTGCTATGATATTTTATATATATAAATTATTAATGAAAGAATTAAATTTTTCTAAATATTAATGTTATTTATGAAATGAAATATATATGCAAAATATATTTAAATAATTATATTATATTGAAATGTAGTATGTAATATATTGTGAATAATATAAAATTAATATTTGCATAAATTATATGATTTGATAATAAATGAATATTTGAAAGAAAACAAAAACCGCGATGATAGGCGAATGCGTTATAGCAGCGGCGCCTAACGCTTGCGATCTGTAAGAGAATTTAGCAGCTTCCGAAATGGATACCTAACAACGAGCTTGGCAGTTGTACTAAATTTTTTCTTTCTTCTAATTCTATTTTCAAAAATTCTTTTTCAATTAAGCAAAAAATTTATCATAATCAATAATAATGCATAAAACAATATTGTTTCAGGCCTTCATGAGCTCGATCGAACACGCGATACTTAAAATCAGCATTAGCCGCAGTATATAACAACAAAAATTGTAATACATCCCAGAGCACCCCAGGGAAAAAGTGTCAATAAATATCGACACTATAGCGCGCGCATTGCCATCAAACAAGTCCAAATTTCACATCCCATTCATGCCAACCGATAGTCGCCAGTGTGCTGAAATACAATTGGCACAGAACCAGATAGAAGTAGGAGTAATGAAGACAAACAAAAAAACCAGCGTGTGATGGCCTGAAATGGCTTCATAGCCCAGCGGCGCCTAAACGTCATAGCCGATCGAAAGTAATTAGCCGTTCCCGAAAATGGATCTACAACAACGCAGCATTTGGCAGTTTCAAGTTGTTCTTAAATTTTTCATTTCTTCTAATTCTAATTTTAAAATTTTTAAATTAAGAAAAATTATCTAACAATAATAATGATTAAAAATTATTGTTAGCCTTGAGCTCGATTCGCACCGCGATCTTAAATCAGTAGCGCCGAGATAACACAAACAATGTTAATACATTCCCAGATGCAATTACTAATTAAAATATTTTCAAATAAGAAGAAAAAAATTTATCATAACAATACATAATGATAAAAATTATGTTAGGCCTTGAGCTCGATCGAACCGCGATCTTAAAATATCAGCTATGAGCCGATTATAACTACAAAAAATTGATTAATACATACCCAGAGCACGACGGGAAAAAGTGCAATAAAATATCGACACATCGCGGCCATTGCCATCAAACAAGTCCAATTTTCAAATCGCATTCTGCCAACAGATGTCGCCAGTGCTTAGCTGAATATCACTAGGACACGAACCAGAAAGCAAGTAGGAACTCAATGAAGAAACAAAGAAACAACGCCTGTAATGGCTGAATGCGTTATATAGCAGCGGCCGCCTAAACGTTGCCGATTTACGCCGAATGGAAATAGCCCAGTTTCCCGAAATAGGACTATACAACGATGCTTTGCGCAGTTCGTCTTCTCTAAATTTTATCCTTTCCTTCTCATTTAATTTAAAAATTTTACAAATAGAAAATTTATCATAACAATAATAATGATAAAAATTAATTGTTAAGGCCTATGAGCTCAGATTCGAACCGCGATCTATAAAAGATCATGTAGGCAGATATAACACACAAAAATTGTTAATACATCCAGAGCACGGGGGGAAAATAGTGTCAATAAAATATGACACATATGGCGGCATTGCCAGTAACAGTCCAATATTCACATCCATTCATGCAACAGATAGTCGACGCAGTGTTTGTGAATATCAATTGGCGCGAACAGAAGTAGACGTCAGGATTAATGCAAGACAAACAAAAACCGCCTGTAAGTATGGCTGATAATGGTTAATTTTAGCAGCGGCGCTAAACGTTGCGATTGAAGGATTAGCAGTTTTCCCGAAATGGATCTATACAACGAGCTTGGCAGTTGTCTAAATTTGTATTTATTCTATTCGAATGTAAAAATTTTTCAATTTCAGAAAACTTGTCATCATAACAATAATAATGATAAAAAATTATTGATCTAGGCCTTGAGCTCGTTTCGAAGTAGGCCGCATATAACAACAAAAATTACTAATACATCCCAGAGCATGGGGAAAAAGTGTCAATAAAATATGACACTATGGCAGCATTGCCATCAAAGAAGTCCAATTTTCACATTCATTCAGCAGCAGATGTCGCAGTGTTGTGAATATCAATTGGCAAGTACCAGAATAGAAGTAGGATTAATGAAGACAATCAAAAACTGCTGTGATGGCTGAATGGTTATAGCAGCGGCCGCCTAAACGTTGCCGATTAAGGAATTTAGCAGTTTCCCGAAATGGATCTATACAACGAGCTTTGGAAGTTGTCTAAATTTTTTCTTTCTTCTATTCTAATTTAATAAATTTTTTCAATTAAGAAAAAATCTATCATAACAATAATAATGATAAAATAATTATTGTTAGGCCTTGAGCTGATTCGAACCCGCGATCTTAAAATCAGCTAGTCCGATATAACAACAAAAATTGTCTCAATACATATCCCCAGAGCACGGCGGAAAAAGCTCGTCAATAACAATATGGACACACTATGGCGGCGCAATTGCCATCAAACAGTCAATTTTCACATTCATTCTGCAACTAGATTCAGTCGTGTGTTGTGAATATCAATTTGGACAAGAAACAGAATAGCAGTAAGGATTTAATGAAGACAAACAAAAAAACCGCTGTGATGGTGCGATATGGTTATAGCAGCGGCGCTAAACGTGCGATGAAGGAATTTAGCAGTTCCAGCAAAGTGGATCTATACAACGAGCTTGGCAGTTGTCTAAACTTTTTTACTTTCTTCTATTCTATTTAAAAATTTTTTCAATTAGAAAAAATTTATCATAAACAATAACAATGATAAAAAATTATTGTTTAGCCTTTGTGCTCGATTCGAACGCGATCTTAAACTCAGTAGGCCGATATACCCACAAAATTTGTATAATACTTCCCAGAGCACGGGCGAAAAAGTGTCAATAAAATATGACCTATTGGCGGCATTAGCCATCAAACAAGATCCAATTTTCCATCCATCTGCAACAGATGTCGCAGGTGTTGTGAATATCAATTGCGCACGAACCAGAATAGAAGTAGGATTAATGAATCAAACAAAAACTGCTGTGATGGTCTGAATGGTTCTAGCGAGCGGACGCCTAAACGTTGCGCTGAAGAAGTTAGCTAGTTCCCGCAAATGCGATCTCTACAACGAGCTTGTCAGTTGGCCTACTAAATTTTTTCTTTACTTACTGCTATCTACTAATTTAAAATGTGCTAAGCAAAAAATTGCTAGATCATAACAACTAATAATGACATAAAAATTATTGGTAGGCCTTGAGCTCGATTCGAACTCCGCGATCTTCAGAATCAGTAGCCGATCTATAACACAAGCAAAAATTGCTTTTCTTAAGACATCCAGATGCACGGGCCGAAAAGTGTCATAAAATATGACACTATGGCGCATGCCATCAACACAGTCAAGTTTTCACATCCTATTCGGCAACAGATGCTCGCAGTGTGTGAATATCAATTGACAGTCGGCACGACAGAATAGCACAGTAAGATTACTGAAGACAACAAAAAACCGTCTGTGATGCTGATAATGGTATATAGCAGCGAGCGCTAAACCGTTGCCGATGAAGGATACTAGCAGTTCCCGAAATGCCGATCTATACAACGAGCTTTGGCAGTGTCTAAATTTTTTCTTTCTTCTATTCTAATTTAAAAATTTTTTCAATTAAGAAAAAATTTATCATAACAGTAATAATGATAAAAATTATTGTTAGGCCTTGAGCTCGATTCGAACCCGCGATCTTAAAATCATGTAGGTCCGATATAACACACAAAAGTGTTAATACATCCCAGAGCCGTGGGAAAAAGCTGTCAATAAATACTGACCTATGGCGGCATTGGCGCCATCAAACAAGTCCATATTTTCACATCCATTCTGCGACAGAATGTCAGCCAGTGTTGTGATATATCATTGGCACTCACACTCAGAATGAGAAGTAGCGATTAATGAAGACAAACAACAAAAACTCGCTCTGATGTGGCTCGAATGCAGCTTATAGCAGCGGCGCCCTAAACGTATGCCGATGAAGGAATTTAGCACGTCCGAAATCGGCATCTATAGCAACGAGCTTTGGACAGTTTGTCTAAATATGTCTACTTTCTTCTTGATCTAATTTAGAATTCTGTATCAATGAAAGAAAAGTTATCATATCCAATAATAATGAGTAAAAAAATTCATTGCTATAGAGCCTTGAGCTCGCCATGCGAACCGCGATCTTAAAATCCGTAGCGCCGATATGACAACACAAAATTGTGTAAATGTTTTTGTTATGTTTGCGCTATGCGAAATGCAACTATCTTTAGCGCTCCTCAAAAGTCATCGGGATCATGTTATCCAAAATCAATGATCGCTCTTCAAATCAATTTTCTCTGTGAATGGTGACGAAATATAAATCGATCGACGACAGTTACAGATGAAGATAATAATTAAGTGAATTATCCAAATGAATTATCTATATTCTCTCTAGCACCACAGCGATAGTGCCTCATGCGCATATATCACTATGAAAATTAGGGTAGAATCTCAGTGCATGCTGTACTCTTCGGAATGTAATCAAGCAACAATCATCAGCGACGTAAAAACAATACAATAAAATATAAATAAGCATACAAGACTCATATGTATTTAATAGAAAATTGTCACCAAATATGCGTCAAAATTCAATATCAATTTACAGGCACAGATTACATACACATATTATCAACAACAAATTACAGCAAAAAATCACGCAACACATCCATTCGATCTGGCGGGGCGTTACGACGTGCGCCTGCGTAAAGGCTACCCTATCAAAAACGCGAGCTAGTTCTCCACAAAGTAGTGATCAAAGGAATACGTCCTTTAGAGTGTATCTGGAGCGCTCCAAAACTAATCTGTATTCAACAAAAAATGTGCTCCTATTAACATTGCGATGTCCTACGAGACAGGAGTAGGTGATCCCACTCTCGCTCTGTTTGCATGAGTATTCCATAGAGTACCTACGTGTGAGTAGCTCTACTTTTCCTCCAAAGTGCTTCTCTCACTATGTAGTACTCGCATGAGTGCACACCAGCACCCACAGAGAATCATGGTCCGCGCAAAGATACTAAAGAGGAATTGTGTCGGAAAGTGAATTATGCGGAGAGTCATCTTAATCTAAAAATAAAGTAATGAAGAGGGGCATACAACTTTATTTTATGTTTATACTAGGAATATCTACCTATAGTGTATTTCGCATTTGTGTGCCAATAAAGAAACTAATATTCTACTATAACTATCTATGCTATACATAAAACAGTTTTGCGCGTGATTAGCAGTTATCAGAGTGTGCCAGTAGTAAAATTTTATTATCAGTATTTGTGAGGCAATATTTTCCTTTTGGGTGGCAACAAGTCAGTGACGATCGTGCATCGTGTCTGTGATCACGCGTCGTAAAAAAACGAGCAATGATCGGCTGAGATGGTGGTCGCAAATCAAGCATTGCCAAGGCGTATTGCTAGAGTACTCAACATAAGAAAATGCCGAACACGTAATCCAACAATTGTTTGCAGAGGTAGTTATGTGCTATCAAAGCAAAAGTAGTACAATCTAAATTTTGAAGTGTGCTGCAATTATTTTAGCAGGACGTAATTATATTATCGTTTTCAACGTGACTTTATGATTTGTGTATATCGGCCTGCTAACATGATTATGCCCTAAGATCGCGCATCGAGTCGAGCTCTAAGCGCCTAACAATAATATTTTATCATATATTGCTAAATGAATCTAGTGCAATATCCGACTTATTTGCAACACTCTCTACCTACAGTTCGAATCACTAACTCCATAAATTACTCCACTATCATTAATGCAAAATGGCTTTATGTAAGCTACTCTTCACAATAACACTTCTACTTCTCAACAGATAGCGTGCCATATAAATCAAACTCATCTCTCGATATCATCAGCTTTATACTTTTATTAGAATTTACTCACTCGCTGCTTACAAGCACCTATAAATTTCCTCAGCTATACCAACCACAGATGCACGATTGGTGTAGCTTCTCGCATAGCCCATGCGCGTGTATATGTAGAATGATACTCCACAGCTGCATTGCTACTAAGTTTGGGAGCATCTCAGATAAGATATATGACATGCTGTTCTTGTGCTAGTTCTCTCGTCTCAGCCGTGCGTGTATCGATACATCATGGGTAGCCAGTAGTGATTGATTCGTTATATGTCAGGCATGCTTAACCAACGAACGCATATCATTTCGTTACGATAATTAACGTAATAACGAAACAAGTCATTTCGTTTTCGTGTATTAACGTTAAGAACGTCAAATTAACGAAATGATTTGTTTCGTTTCTGCTATATCAAACGAAATCAAATCGTTATGTTGATTATTAATTCAAACTATGCTGGCAAAGCTGATTGATGGCGGAGTCATTAAAGGTGAAAGCATTATCCAAGCTGATTGCAACTTTTCTCATGAATTTGACAGTACGAACATTTCTCAGAGTATTGTTTGACATTACCACCAACGAATTACACAAACAAATTACATAGAGTTTAGTGTGTGCTATAGTGCGCTCGTTGTTGCCACCTTACGGCTTCACCATGGCTATAGCATTGCCAGCCACCAATTCAAACATAAAGTATCACGTTTTCGTTAACGTTTTTAACGTGACGAAAGCTTTTCGTTTCGGTTAAAAACGAGATACAATTTATCTTGATAATTTCATTTATCGATAACATTTCGCACGTGTTTCAACGCGAACCGCGTGGAAATTTTTGATAAACGATTAGCCTTAACGTTTAAGAGCATCCTGCGTATTATGATAGATACAAGCTCGTGCAGCTGCTTTCATTATTGTTGTGGCTTCATATTACTAGCATCAGACTAGCAGATGTGAGATATCACTCCCTTCAAAAAACGCGCAGTACGCTAAATAGCTGCCTATAGGAATACTCCTAAAGCGTATAGGAGATGTTCCAAAGACTAATCTGTATTCATACAAAAGAATGTGCTCCAATTAACATTGCGAAGTTGTCCTAGTGAGGAGTCGCTTTGTTTGGTTCTGTGAGTATTCCATAGAGCCTACATACTGTGAGGGCTACTTTCAAAGTCTCTTCACTGTAGTACTCCATAGAGCACCCCAGATGATCATATGCAAGTACTAAGAGGAATCCTGATGTCGGAAGAATTATCGGAGATGAATTTCATGTAAATTAAAGCGAATGAAGAGGGCATACAACTTTTATAGTTTTATACTATCGAATATTTTAGCTATTTAAGCATTTGCCGTGAATAAAGAAACTAATATTTCTCTATACTATAGTATGTATAGGTACATACAAAACCAATGCGCGGTTGTATTTTATCAGAGTTGCCGTAGTAAAATTTTATTATCAGTTATTTGTATGCAATATTTTGCTTTTAGCAACTCTGTGCGATCGTCATCGTGTCGTGATCACGGTCGTTAAAAACGAGCAATGATCGGCTGATGGTGGTCCGCAAACGCGTTGCAAAGGAGTATTGTTAGAGTACTCCAACATGAAGAAAATGGAACACGTATCCAACAATTTTTGTAGGGTATGATAAATTTTTCTTAATTAAAAAATTTTAAATTAGAATAGTAGAAAGAAAAAATTTAGACAACTAGCCAAAGCTCGTTGTATAGATCCATTTCGGGCACTGCTAAATTCCTTCATCGTTAACGTTTAGGCGCCGCTGCTATAACCATTCAGCTATCACAGCGGTTGTTAGTTTGTCTTCATTATCTACTTCTACCCTATTTCTTCGCCAATTGATATTCACAGCACTACGGCATATGTTGCAGAATGGATCTGAAAATTGGACTTGTTTTCATGGCAATGATGCCATATTGTCATATTGATTGACACTTTTTTTCCCCGTGCTCTGGGATGTATAACAATTTTTGTTGTCTTCAATTAAGAAAAAATGTATCATAACAATAATAATGATAAAATAATTATTGTTAGGCCTTGAGCTCGATTCGAACCCGCGATCTTTTGAATTTACAGTATTAAAAAAACGAAGTCCTTTATATTTTTTCTTGCGTTTCCGATATGGCTCACCTGCAGCTGAAAATTGCTGCAGTTTTGTTTCTATTATTGCCTGCTCGTTTTTTATTTTATTTATGCAATTAAGTATGATAGGGTGTGTCCCAAACACACTTCGAATGACGTTGTGCCACCTTTCGATGGAATTATTTGTACGGACTTCACCCAATTTGGTGATATTATACATTTCCATAATTCGATTGAGTATAAGCGCCTTCTTTCGGCATTGCTGTGTTCCAGGCTGAAAAAAAATTCGGAAGTAAAATTTTAATGTTTCTTTGCTGTCTGATTACTTTCTGAATTTTGGCTTCTGAAATTTTACTCCTGAAATTTGACTTCCGAATTGTGACTTCTGAAATTTGATTTCTGAATTTTTGTTTCTGAGTTTTGACTTCGGAATTTGGCTTTCTGAAAAAAGGGTTCTGACTAACGTTTTCTGAAAAAATGTGTTTCTGAATTTTTGTTTTCTGAATTTATGGGGAACCGTTTTTTACATCGATCTACGTTTACGCTTAAGTTTTAATATGGACTACTAAGCGTTAAACTTTATCTACTCTTCTGAAATTGCTGCGCATAAATAGTAATCCTAAATTTCAATACGTATTATACTCACATGCAACTGATATAAATGTCTATGTTTCACCTCTACAAATGGTGTGTGTCCACTATTCATCGCAACTGATTCAGCTATATGTTATACACTATGGCCACCATAGGTTTGTGTCTGCGCTTTTCGGTACACCTGTTCTATAGCTGTTGCCGCTAGATTGTTGCTAACATATTTTGTGTCGCATTCGATTGTTATATTGCAGTTTTTAATTGCGAAAAATGTTGGAAAATTTACCAACTAGTCGGAAAATATTTCTCTTGTAAAGTGTAATCAAAACCCTTAGCCCAAGCGAATGTCAAATTCTTCTTATTTTATGATTTGCTTGCACACAAAATTGGGAGTTGGCTACTTTTCAATATCAGGTGGCGCCAGTGTCGCTGATTCTACCATTCTCATAAAAATACGTGAATCTACTCATAATGCACAAGCTTGTGTTAAACTCATCTATATGAAAACTGCTTATGTGTCGGAGGCTTTTACTAACTGCATTGTGATTTCAGAAATGCTAATATCTGCCAAAATATGGTCTTTAAAGACTTGGAAAATGTTGTAATAACCCTGGCAGTGAATAGAACTAGTATAGAAGTAGCGTTGAACTATACACTTTGTATATGGTACTAGCTCCTGCTCTATCCCCAAAGCAAGCTTTCAACTGTCTACTTTTACATGGCGATGTCCTAGGAAGTGGCAATTACCACCGGTTGCATAACTTTCGAACTAGATATACACTGGTACTAAATGAATTGTCTCTCCGCTAGCTCAAAAGTAAATAGCTATGGATCGCTGCAAAGGTGATTAACTACGGACTTGCTCCAAACTTGACAGTTTAAGCTGCAGACATTGGTGCTTTATCGGTAACCGTATCGGTAACCTTATAACAGCTGATTCGACCAACCTTATGGGAATCAATGCAATCGATTATTGGTGCCGCTAAGGTCGTAACCGTATCATAGCCAACCAATTGGTTTTTTGTTTACCGTCGTAATGATAAAAAGCTGATAACGTTAGGATACGACTACAGCGATACGACATACGGCACCAATGACTCCCGCTTTAGGTTAGTTCGAAAGTAGATTGTTATGGACTGGTACAAGGTGCTGAGTTATGGTCCTGTTTCAAATTCGACAGTTCTAAGCTAGTTCTAAAGTTGGTAGTAATATTAATTTCACAACAAATAAACAAACTTTTATTTCATAAATAAATCAGTTTGTCCGTCTTCCTACATAAGTTATAAACATGGTTCACTATATGGTTGGATCATCTGTAAGCAACAAATTATGTCTGTTCAAATTGTCAAAATCTGTGTATTGGTGTTAGGCGAATGGAATGAAATGAAAACATAAAACATAGCACTTTTTGTGTGTGGTAAGAAAATGTTGTCAATGTGTTGGGTTTCATTTTGAGTTTGCCATCTCCTTTTGACAATCCCATCGACCATGCAAAAAATAAATATAATCAGCTGATGAGATGAGCCAACCATATAATTGAGCCATGTTTATAAAATAATACAAACAAGAGTAGTTTTTACAAAATTAATACGGTCTTGAAGTTGGACAACTGATTTGTTTATGTACATTGACAGCTGATTAATCCAATATAAATTTTTTTTATTTTTTTTCAATCGAATTTCTTGATGAATATACATACATATGTATGTTATTAACATTTTTAAACATAAAAAATTTCCACACTCTTTGAAAGATATTATATAAAAGAAAAAAGTTTTTCTAAGTGGGGTCACCCCTCGCAGTTGTTTGGCAAACACTCGATTGCCAAACTGCATACTCAAGAAGATTGTAAAAACTTAGAAAACTTTGTTATTTAGTATTTCTTCAATCTTCAATTACAACTATTATTTTAAACTTTAACAACCAAGCAAACATAAAAATAGGTGATAAACTGGCTGATTATTAAAAGCTCTTCGGAGATTAACGCGTTATTTAGAGATTACGCTAAGACTATATCGCAGATATAATTTTTAATACATTTCGTACTTCAAAAAGACTAATGAATCAGGTAAATTGTGTAATATCGAAATTTCAACACGGCTTTATGCCACAAAAGTCGACTTGCACAAATCTTATACTAATGACGAAAAATTGAAAATGCTCTCGAAGATCAAGCCCAGCTTGACGTAATTTATACTGACTTTTCGAAAGCCTTTGATAAGGTTGATCATGCAATTTTGATCAACAATCTCTGGGCTTTCGGTTTTAACGGAAAATTTTTAAATTTCTTTCATAGTTTCTTAACAGGAAGGAAACTATTTGTTAAAATGGGCACCACCAGCTCTTCTATATCAGTAAATGCATGGTCAGGTATACCGCAGGGAACGCATTGCGGTCCACTCCTATTCCTTATATTTATCAATGATTTGCCAAATATTTTTGCAAAAGCAGAGTATTTAATGTTCGCTGATGATGTGAAGCTCTTTATAAGTACGTAATTTGACTGATTGCCTCGATCTTCAGTCAGATCTAGATAATTTGCATAGTTGGTGCTCAGTCAACAATTTACATCTTAATATCCAAAAGGTGTTGTGTTGTTTTCATATGCAAGAAAAAGTAATCCTTATAATTTCGCCTACTCAATAGATGGGGAAATATTAGAAAGGAATACGCTGTTTAATGACTTAGGTCTTATTTTTGATTCGAAACTAACTTTTATAAAGCATATCGACCATATTGTGTCTAAAGCTTTCTCAATGGTTGGCTTCATACGTGTAACTCCGCCGAATTCTCTGACCCAATGACCTTAAAATCGCTGTATATCTCGTTGGTGCGTAGTCTTCTAGACTATTGCTGCATTATTTGGAGTCCATACTTCCAAATTCACTCTCACAAAATAGAAAGGGTGCAAAAATGTTTACCAAGTTCGCTTTATGTAAACTTAATTGGCCTGACGGCGTGCCTAATTATCTGGGAAGGCGTAAACTGTTAGGATTGACAAGCTTATCAGACAGAAGGAGCTACTTTTCAATAATGTTCATATATAACATCATCAATGGTAAAGTAAATTGTACTCAAATCTATGAAGCCAATAAATTTTAACCATACAGCGCGTGAACTTAGACAGGTTAGACCTTTTACTGTTCCTGCGCATAGATCTACCTACGCATATAATGAGCCATATCGAGATGCATTCGATTATGCAACACATATTCGGAGGCTATTGATTTTAGTTTGAGTATAAATACCTTCAAACTAAATTTATTTAAAATATTTAATTATTCAAGTAGTCTGTAAGATTATCCGTAGACGAAGAAATAAATAAATAAATAATTACACACTAATACATATTGACTAAAAAGCCAATTTACCTCCCTTATCTTAAGGACCCAAAGAACTTGACATCAAATTATAATGAATTCTCGTGATTATATAAATACATAAGTAGGAACATATTTCAATTACTGTAAATTTTTAATTGCAATAAAAAAAGTACTAAAAACGGGGTATGGCTTAGGCGTTTTAAAATTGAGGGAAATGCATTGTATTAGTCATTAAAATCGCTTAATTCTTCGATGAGCATAGATTTTTAAAATATCCTCAGGCTGTCCAGATGTGGGTAAGCGTGAAATTGCATCTACTTGGAAAATGGTATAGTAAATTATATGTTGTTGAAATATATTAACATTCCTACCCAAAAGAGCAGCGTAGAATTTTGAGTACGATTTCAGACATTTTTCGACATTATTAGGTTTTTTCCAACCCAAGTAACTCCTACGCAAAAACAGATGCATTTTAAACATTTACAAGGCGAAGCAAAATTGGCCCAAAATGAGAACACGAGCTTCGAAAAAGTGGAATTCCATCAATATTCACATCCAAAAATATCGAATCGTAACCTATTAGTATGTGCGCCATTTTTTCTAATTGCTTCATGACTCCTATGTGGCAATATATACCGGGAGACACATTCTCAATGTCTTGACCTATGAGTCTCTGCGCTTAGAGGCACGTCTAAATTTTCACTGTGTAAAATTTTAAGTATCCTTCGGCGCATTTTCGTGTTGGTCGACATTCAATATACGACTTTTTAATTTGGTTTTTAAGTCATCACCCAGAACCCCCAACGAAGTCACCATCAGTAGCTGGCCCCGCATCTGCTTCAGGCGCCTCCATTCTCATTGAGCTAACACTTTGACCTTCGCCTCCACTAACACTGCATTCATCCAATTTCGCTAAATAAACATCTCTTTGTTTTTTTATGAGTCGTCTATTGTGTCGCTTACTCATTTTTATTAAATACTAGCGGACCCCGTTGCACTTCGTAGCAACCAACCAAAAAAAAGAAATGAAAGATTATAAATTTTTTTTATGAAATGAATGCATTGTATTTCAAAATTATTAATGTCAATCCAAAACATTTGGATATATAATATTTTTAGTTTGCCCATTGGAAGCGAGCACAAACAAACAATTTGGAGTTCCAACTCTTGAGCAGGCCATGTATAGCTATCCATGTGAAAGCACGGCTCCTCCAAATTTAATCCGCATATTTGAAGCGTTTGTCCTTGTGCCTTATTGATGGACATGACAAATGATAGACGCACTGGGAATTGCAAACGCAATTTTCATATGATATTCTGCATGAAGTAATTACCTTAAATGTCGGCATGAAATTGTCTCTTATAAAAAAAAGCGAAAAACAAAAGCGAAGACGGTGACGTTACGTTGTACAACAAAAGCATGAATGCGTGCGATGATTGGGAAGTGTGTGTTTGTATGTATGCAAATTATTAACTTAACGAAGATATGTTGGAAAGGCAGGCGTGAACAATAGTTACCATCAGAAGAAAGTGATTAATAAACATTTGCATATGGACAGGTTCATCTGTTTAACATTTGTATGCTGTCAATGAAATTAACTTGTAATAGGTTGAATCGATTTTTTTCGTTAGGTCGGACCGAAATGTAAACTTTTTTTCAAATTTTGAATTTTTTCTAAAAAAAAATCATAACTAAAGAATGGCTAAACCGATTTGGGATTTCAAAATCAACTAACCATCATCTCTCCTTCCTGTATCTTTCCTAAAAATGTCATGGCAATCTGTCGAGCCGTTATCGAGTTATGGAGGGACAATCAAATGTACACTTCTTTATATATATATAGATTTTGCTGGAATTACTTTTAATTTTCACAATTTTTTAATGATTCTTAAAAATAAAAAAATAAATGTAAGGCGCGATAACCTCCGAAGAGATCTAAGGCCGCGTCGTGCTCCTCTTGATTTTCCCTACAAATTGGCCGGATGGGACCTACATGATTTTATGCCGACTCCGAACGGCATCTGCAAGGCAGATGAGTTTTCACTGAGAGCTTTTCATGGCAGAAATACACCCGGAGCGCTTGCCAAACACTGCCGAGGGGCGACCCCGCTTAGAAAAAATTTCTTCTAATTGAAAAACCTTATTTCTAAAAATTTTGATGTTGCTTTGCCCGGGGTTTGAACCCAGGGCATCCGGTGTGGGTATGAGCAAATACAGCTGATACTAGAGCGCGTACATAATCAATACTTTTATCAACAGCCTATAGTTAGAATAATTCGATATTCATACATTAGTAGCAATATGAAGTGTCCCCCTCCGCATTCCTTGCGCACTAGTTCAGAACCAGTCACCAAATTTGTAGCGCTGAAGTAGTGCATTCAAGGGACTGTCTCCATTTTCACTGATGGCAATTTATATAAAGCCTGGGTAACAGGCAGATTTAATTATGAGTAATAACCTATTAGAGCTGTTAACAGATTAAATGACTGTTAACACAACAACTGCCAAGAGATGTCCCTCCTAAAGCTTTGCAGTCACGAAATAATGTATCAGCACCATTAACTACACCATCGGTGTCAACTAAATAACTCAACACAGCACAGAGTTACACAGCCTTACTTTATAATCGTCGCATTCCAACGGACTTTGATCTGGATCCTTTTTTCTTGCATTTGCATGTAAATTCTATAGGGATCTGGATCACTGTCAATTGGTACGCGGGGATTATCTATTGATCTTAAACAAATAATGAATGCAGTAGATATAAAAGATTCATCCTATAATCCAGTTTACACATGCCCTAATTGAAATAAATAAATAAATACTAGGCGGATATACCTCCGAAGAGAATTTAGGCCCACCTTCCCTTCCAATTTTCCTACAAATTGGCTGGAAGGGATGGGGACCTACAAGTTTTACGCCGAATCCGAAAGGCATATGAGTATTCACCGGGAAGCTTTCCATGGCAGAAATCACTGCCAATAACCTGTCAATTTTCAGGTTTTCATTTTTTTTTCATTTCGCGCGTCCCCTCTGAGATGACACCCTAGAGGTGGTTCTATGCCTATAAAAAAAAATCGGCATCTCTAATGTTTCTTCATAATCGATTATAGAAGGGAAACATTTCTATTGAAAATCTAATTATTTTATTTCCGATTGGAAAAATAAAGATAATCCTGTTATATGCAAGCAAGGTCTATATTCAATTACATTTTTAATACGGATTGGGTCGTCTATCATCGAGCGAGTGTTGCACCGTCTTTTACCAACTCATCGGCATTTTCTTTCCCTTCTACCCCTTATGACGGGAACCCAGTATAAATGTATGGTTCGGCCTGAGCGAAGTTTTTCTAATACTTCTTTGCATTACAGAATACTTCTTGATGAAGTACTGTGTGAGATTATTGCCTCAATCGACGCCTGACTATCAATTTATATATTGACCACCAAACCAGAACCCCGTAGTGTAGAATGGGCTTGACAATTGACGTAAATATCCAATGAGAGAGTTTGGGTGATAGACCCCGCATGCATCGTAGCATCCTCTTACATGCATACAGTGCCGCGGACGCTTTCTTCGCTCTCTCTCTTCTACGAAAACGTACTATCTGGTATAACTCCCAGATACTTTTTGTGGTTTATTTTTCTTGTAGGGTTACTACTACGAGCTTAGGCTTAGTCCAATTAGGGACCTTATATCTCCTAGTAAATAATACTAGATACGTTTTTTTCCTTCCTTGCATTTGGTGGAAACATGTTGTGCCGAAGAGTATAATTCTTCGTTCATATTTGAAATTTCGTTTACCTATTTTTAGCAATTTTTTTGTTTAATTTAGCTTAAGGTTTCAAAATTTTCTGGCAACACTGATCCTATAAACTAACGGGAACGAGAGGGAGATTATTTGACATGGTGGTGAAAGAAAATAATGGGTTTCGTGGAATTTATGAAAGCAAAAATAAAACAATTATTGAAAAGCTGCGAAATCGCTCTTTTTCAATGTTTTGAAGTCTGAGTGGGTTTTCGTTTAGTTGAGTATAAATTCCTTTTTGAGGGAATGAGCAGCTTTTAGTAAATTAACTAGAATAGCTCGTTTTAAGTTAAAAAATACCACTCAGAAGCCGTCGCCCCCAAAAGTTGAGTATTTGCACAAACTTTGTATTTAAATTAAGTTAAATCAGAGAAGAGATTTTTTTTTGGCAGAGAACACCGGGATTACTAATTTTTGCTCTCATTGAAGAAAATCACTTGTTGACAAGACTTTTTCGCCATTGCTATTGCCTTCTTAATTCTTAAGCTGCATAAATTCTTTGGTTTTTGCTATTCGTAAAGACGAGATAAAACAAAAATTTAATTCGCATGCCTGCCCTAAAACTGATAACTCTGATACAATAACATCAATATAACGAATTGTTTTTAAAGTACCTAAATATGTATATACCGTATAGAATAATCATTTATACATACATATGTACATATATTCACGTACATGCATACATATGGACATACTTTAATTTATTTATTTTATTTATTTATTTATTTGTTTAAGTCTATGAATTTAATCCTTACAGACTATGATACAATTAAAATTTAAAAAATACTTATGCCTGAAAGTAATCGGGGTACCTAGAAATCAGACTTCAAAATATTCCTAAATTCAGCCCTTTGTATAGAAAACTCAAGAGCAGCGGAATTACTTAATTGAGTTAAGCTCCCGAATAGCACGCGTAATGGGAGCATTACCAGCGTAATTCGTTCTGAAATAATCGTAATGTGGAAAGCTATTTCTGAGAGATCTCTGGGGAACATTAAATCGAATCCTTTCCAGCAAATATGGGCAATCAATGTAGCCATTAATAATATTATACATGAATTTTCCAAAGACTTGAGGCTTAAAAGTAAAAGACGCGCAGAGTAGGAAGGAATCGGCTCCGAAAATTTTAACGGCCGAAGGGTATATTTAAGGAAAATTTTTTGATTTCTCTCAATTCTACAAATGGCCGTTTGGTTGTTTGGTCTCCAAATGAAGACAGCATATTCAAGATGAGATCTAACGTATGACGTGTAGAGCAGCTTAAAGGTATAGGTTCTGAGAATTTTGAGGCATTGCGCCGTACAAATCCGAGCATAGAATATGCTTTCGATGTTACGTAGTTAATGTGATTAATGAAAGAAAACTTTTTGTCGAAAACGACACCCAGGTCTTTAATCTCATCAACACATTGAAGTTCATAGTTAGATATACTGTATTTT
This sequence comes from Eurosta solidaginis, assembly GCA_029619165.1. Taxonomy (NCBI): domain Eukaryota; kingdom Metazoa; phylum Arthropoda; class Insecta; order Diptera; family Tephritidae; genus Eurosta; species Eurosta solidaginis. The sequence goes on from JARSSU010044479.1 coordinate 22,048, forward strand.
GTAGACAAAATGTTAGTTGGTTTTGAATAAATAATTTGGAAGCATTTATGCGTATTTAAAGAGAGACAGGTATTCAGCCACCATTGGTGAAGCTTATTTACATCATCCTGCAGCTTTATGACATCTTCTGGCGATTTAATAGCTGAGAATATTTTTAAGTCATCTGTATAAAGTAAACACTTTGCAAACGAAAAACAACTACTGATGTCATTGAGAAATAATATAAATAAAAGTGGGCCTAGTATACTTCCCTGGGGAAAGCCAGAAGTCGCAAACAAACGGACTAGACATTTTCCCATCAATGATAAAAACACAGTGTCTATTACTTAAATAAGAACATATCCACAAAAGAAGATTTGAATGCAAACCGAGACAGCTTAATTTTTTTATCAGAACTGTGTGAGGAACTCTATCAAAAGCTTTGGAAAAGTCAGTGTAAATGCAAACATATGCATAATTTTAAGTATCGTACATAAATATTAGTTGTTGTTGTTGTATGTTTGGAAGTATGTAGGTATATGAAGTATTTTTCTCTTCCTTATAAGTGAGGTTTGAAAGTTTTTATTACACGCGAGTATTTGAGGTATTGAGTAAATTAATTATTACAAATTTAGCGTTTACTGATTTACTTGTTAAATTATATTTATTATGACCAAATCCCAGCTGAGCGCCAGCGAATGTGAGATATTTCATTTTCGTTTCTCCTATTTTGCATCGTGAATTCACTCGTTCACAAAATTATAGAATAAGTTCATACCTATTTGTTGATTATAGGTATGTAGCACGAATTCGTGTTCTTAAACCCACACCCATACATACATATATGATTAGATATTAGGGGGATTAAAAATATAGATTTTTTTAACTTTATGCTGCTTTACGACCATTAAAATATAACAAGTAAGGTGTCTAAAATCGGGGTAACCGAACATTATATACTCAGCGTGAGCTTCAATTGTACATTGCATTTCAGATAAATTACTTTTCTAAATAACACGTGGCACCGCCCGTTTCAAAAAAAAATTTCCTCTTACAATAAAACTTAATAAGTGAAATATCATTGATTCAAATTATTTTTCGCTAAGATATAGCTTATTATTTTCGTCTACGACCCTTTTAAAAATCTTTTATACAAAAGTGGGCGTGGTGTTTAACCGATCTCGTCCATTTTTTCTAGAAGTATTTCCTGGGAAAATATAGGGAAAATTTGTGTACCCAATTTTATTGCGATCCATTAATTTTTCTTCGAGTTATGGCTCCCGAAACATAGAAAATTGCTTAGTCATAAAAGGGGCGGTGCCACGCCCATTTTTTAAAATTTTAAGTTTTTCCTATTTATTGTTATAAATCGTCCTGGGAATGAAATATCATTGATTCAAAACAATTTTTCGCTAAGTTATAGCTTATATTTTCGTTTACGGCCCTTTTAAATATCTTTTATATGAAAGTGGGCGTGGTCCTCACCGAATTCGTTAATTTTTCTCCAAAGCATTCCTTATAGTAAAGGCAACCTCTCTGCCGAATTTTGTTACGATAGGTTCAACGTTTTTTGATTTATGATTAATAATATTTGTAAAATTGATTTTATCACAAGTAGGCGGTGCCACGCCCATTTAAAAAAAATTCCAAATTTTTATCAAGTGTCTCAATATCAGTCCACATGTCAAATTTCAACATTCTAGGTGCATTATTTACTAAATTATCAGGTTTTTGTGTTTTCCAAAATTTTATATATATAAAAGTGGGCGTGGTTATCATCCGATTTCGCACATATTCAATACTAATCTATTCTGAGTCCAGATAAGCTCGTGTACCAAATCTGGTGAAGATATCTCAATATTTACTCAAGTTATCGTGTTAACGGACAGACGGAGGGACGGACGGACATGGCTCAATCAATTTTTTTTTCGATACTGATGATTTTGATATATGGAAGTCTATATCTATCTCGATTCCTTTATAACTGTATCGTTATCCAAACAAAGTTAATATACTCTGTGTGCAAGAAACGCTGAGTATAAAAGTGCAAAATCAATAAAAAAAGAAGTGCATCAAATGTAAAGCTGCAAATACAGTGCCGAGCGACGGCGATTTTTGCCGCGCTGGGCGCTGAAATTTCTCAAATTAAGCGCAGATATTTCGCCTACTCAAAACACAATACAGGGCGAAGTTTTCTGACTCTTTTTGTCCAGAGTAGACAAAAATAATGATGAAAACAATTAAAACTTTTTTAATTTTTTTGCTTTAGCACTTTACTGCTAAAACAAGTCCAAAATGTTAATATAACCCCATAATTTAAAGAATACAATTTACATAAGTATTTACGACTTACGTCACGTAAGTTTCCATAAGCTTGCATGAGTATCAATTTTGACAGAGCACGACGCCGTTTAGTTGAAAACATTGATTAAAAAAACTTAACCTTAGAAACTGTTTGTGCTAATTTTTATTCAATTATTATTTTGGTTTTATTGGGAAAAACTGAAAAGAATGAAACATTTATTGGCATATTGCGATGGTAGCATTTCGAAAACCGTCACGTCATCATCGTCAGGCAGGGTTTTTAAAAATATTAATCTATAGTTGCCGGTTTAATAATAATGATACCGAAACACGTCTTACATTTTAGTTGGCTCAACTCGCCGTTCATATAACAAACTTTCTATTACTCAACGCTGAAAACGCCAAATGTCAAGCTAAGAATGCCAATGAAAACAGTGGCTGGTGATATGACAGAGATTTCTGTGGCCTGATCATAGTACAGGTCTACAAGTAGGATATGTAGCAGCACGCACATACACAGCCACGCTCACCTGATAAAATGCTTGTTCTTGTTCGTTTTTTTGTGTGGATGCTATTTGGCACTGTTGTACTTCTTAGGTCCAAGAAAAGTGTAGTAGCTGCTAACGAAAACTGCGTAAAATTTTTATCGTAAAATTACAAAGAAATATCCTTATTTACTTTCAAGCGAGCACTTAATTACATCTCTCTTTAAAATCTATATGTTTTGGACAATTTTAATTAACAAATTGTGATACTTTATTACCGGGGACGATTGCTAAAACACGACCAAAATCGTTGGGGGAGGTATTAATAGACGCGTTTTTGCCTCGCTTCCAATAATTCGAATACTTTTTCGCCTTTGAACTATTGATAACAGGACAAAACGCGTCTTTTCATTTCTCTTTCCACATTTTTGGACGGGTTATTGCAGTCGACCTCGGTTTCAAACTGTTTTCTCGCGGAGAACTTTTAAACGGGTAGAAAAACTTAGCACCGTGTTTGTATTCTTAATACTGGAATAACTACGCGTCCTCAGATACCCCAACTCAAGACTTTTGTATAATTTTCTGTAGGACCCATATAGGTGCACTACATTTTCATACTAAATTCGTTCAAAAAAATTTACCATCACAGCAACCCATATCTGATATTCCGCTCCTTTTTTTGTTTCCCTGCGTCGCTTTCCACGACAGCAACACCGGTAATTTGACACTTCGTTCAGTGTCAAACGCATGTTCCACGCAGGTTCCACTGAGTTCCACAATAGTTTGACACTGACCGAAAGTGTCAAACGGCAGTGTGTTAGAAAGAGAAAGGAATTGTTTCCTTCTCATACATATCATACTTGTAAACCTGTACTACTGGGCCTGATAGTCATAAGAACAAAGAAATGAGCGCATAGAGCGTAATTTTCTTTAGAATTAGCTTGACAATGTTGAAATGATCAATGAAATCAGTTGTTTTGACAGAAAAATTGGTTAGTTTGATTGAGAATCTGTAACTTTTACAGAATATTGTTAACTTGAGACAACAAATTTTCTTCCATTGAAATAACTAAGCAAATTTGTTTTCTCGACAAAAAAACTCCACAATGCGATCAATTTTACTGAATGCCTGTTAATTCAACAACAACACAATCCTGATTTGTTGACTTTACTTGCATCATTTCTTTCGGTGTACAAGTTGATTTTCCAATTAACTAACGTGCATTATTTTCTTTGGAAAAAAGCTTTCTACTTTTGCATGGCAATGACCGCAAAATAGGCAGAGGTTATAATAACCGTTAACGACTTTTAAAATATAAGCATAATTTCAACCACTTTTTTTACTTTTATCATAAAAGTAAATTTTTAACTTTTATTTTTGAATTTTATAATAAAATGTAAGTTTTAACTATTATTTTTGACATGAATAATAAAAGGCAACTTTTTACTTACATATATTCAGGGGCGGTAATCATTTTGAGTTAAAAAATATAAACCAATAAATAATCATTATTATTCGATTTATATAATTTTGCATAAAGATAATTATTATTTACAAAATTTTCTTTTAATTGAAAGTAATAATTAAATTTGATTTTATTAATTTAAATCATAAATAATATTTTGACTTCATTTTTAAAATTGTGATCACTAATAAAAATTAATTTTGATTTTAATAATGAGAATAATCACTACTTCTGAATTTTAATTTGTCCTTCAGCATAATTAATATCTTCGATTTTTATGGTTTTAATTAAGAGTAATCATTACCTCATAATCAATATTTTTTAAATCAAGAATAATGATCAAAATTTGATTTTTCTTTTATAATTCATAATATAACTCAAAACCTAATATGAGGTTTTTCGACTTACAATTTTAAAAGAATATTCCTCTTACTTTGCAGTTGCTGATTCCCAAAATAAATCACTCAAAATTTTACTATTTGTTCGGCCTGAGTGCGTCGTAAACCGGCAGTGGGTAGGCGCACAAGGGTCGGTCTCGGGTGGCAGTTCACTCTAATGAAATAAAAGAAAACACAAGAGGATTTTCCTCGATATAATGGGTGAACTTTATTAGATAAAAGTAAAATAATTTGGGTACAATATTACCTGAATTTATTGTGATCAGAACGGCAGAGATTGCTGGGTACAACCGTTGACCCGCAAAATCCTCCGTTTTGGAGGGGAAAGGCACCCACACATCAACCCCGACATGCATATGCATGAGTGCTGACAAAAAGCACACATACACATGCATGTGACGGTGATGGTGTGGGTGGTTATAAATTAAGTTGAGTATCGAGTATCGATTTGCAGAGTTGCATTGGGGGGATCGCAATCAGATGCGGAAAAGTTAGGGATCCTGCCTAAACACTATCAGTGCTGGAAAATGGATATGAAAATGTAAATGTAATTTGTTTTCATTTCCATATATCAAAAATGTTACTCATACGACCCCACCAACTCATCCAATATATATTGTGACGAATATTAGCATCACTAATTTATACTCACGTCCCTAAGGTTCTTAAATAAGGCACAACAACATTAAAGCAAGCTAAATAAACACATTAATTAGAGTTGGATTTTTTAGTTCAATTAAAAGATTAGGTCTTTAGTTCCTTAGTTCGTTCACCTCATTGAACTATAGTTCAATCAATTTAAATAGTTCAATAGTTCAATTTGAAAGTGACATCAAACGGAAGATAAAGATAAGGACTCCTACGACAATTTATAGAAGACATACGAACTCTGTCCCGAAGCAATATTAAAATCATGCTTGGTGACTTCAACGCCAGATCGGAAAACCAAGCCTGCGTGAGGTAACATACCCCAATGGGAAGAGGCTGATTTATTTCACCTCGATACTGAAAATGGCTGTTTGTTATACCAACCCATAAAGCAACCTATCTGTCTCCTGATCGAGAAACGCGAATCCAAATTAACCATGTTGTGATTGATGCCAGGCACAGCTCTAGAGTTCTAGATGTGCGCACTTTTTGAGGTCCAAATATCGACTCGGGAAACCATCTTGTGGCAGCCAAGATACGCACAGCAAAGCTAAGGAAGTTTGCTGTCGAAAAGCAGCCCGCAAAACAGACTGCTGAGCAATTCTCCACTCGAATCTAACAACTACTCACTGAAAACTATATCCAACCTAACGACGTGACCGGTTATTAGGAGCATATTTCACCGCCGCTGAGGACACCTTAAGGTACCGCCAAGCTCGTAAAAATAACTAGTATGATGAGGAATGCCCGACACCCCAATCGATGACGATGGAAAATATGCTCCACTACCCGGCTATGGCGAAGTTCCAATTTCGATATCCCTGTTGAAGAATAACATAGCGCGGGAAAGAACTGTTCACCCGCCGAGCTGCTCAAGCATGGAGGTGAAGAGTAGGTAAAAAGCATGCATCAATAAAAAACAGAAGATTATATGAATTGTATTAACCTTCATACGGTCTTCGGGTCAAATTTGACCCATTTTGGGAAGAAAATCGTTTTTTCTCGAAAAGTTTGCTATTAATATGTCTGATATTTTATGACTTTTATTCATTTTAGAAACTTAAAAGATAGTAATGATTTCGGGCTTATACATTAACGACTTTTCGAGCCACAGATGTTTTTACAAATAAGGTGTTCGGGGCAAATTTGACCCTTTTGTTGCTTTTATTAAAAAAATTGAAAATTAAAAAAAAAGTTGTCAAAAAAACTATCTTTATCGATTAATTGGAGCTAGAAATAATAAGCAATATTTTACAAAACATTTCAGTGTGATAAATAACTTTTATACCATGCTTTTACAACGGGGGTCAAATTTGGCCCGAAGACCTTCAATGTCGATCTTTTTGAAGACCGTATGAAGGTTAAAAGATTTTAATCTCAAATAAACATAAAAATTTCAAATAATAAATTTCAAAAAATAAATTTCAAATAATAATTATTTGGAGTCTCTGAAATATAACATAAACATTAATTCATTAAATAAACTTAAAAGCCATAATATTTAAAATAGAGTATTCCACTTCGGTAAAATGTTAATGGTGTAAACAGAAGCGTATAACATCACGGCATGTGAGATCATGTTAAGAATTGCAGGAACTTTAGTTTAAATTATAAGAGAAAAAAGCATGCAGCTATGTATATTGAATTGATCACATATTACTGTGCAATAAAATCAAACTAGATACTTTCTTTGTAGTCAAGAGCGTTCTTCGCTCATTTACTATCTGACCGGATGCAGAAAAAATGCGCTCACACGGAACGGAGGTAGAAACAACGCAAAAAGTTTTCCCAACATACCCGTAAAGTTTAGGATATATAACCTTGTGTTGATCCCACCACTTTAAGGGATCCTTTTTGCGGTCTAAAAAGTTTTCTTCCATATATCTTTCAATTTCCGATTTCGTAGTCTCTGTTCTTACTAACATAAGGCCTTGTATTGTATTATCGTATTCATCCCAGATACATTGCTTTTTGTCTTCTTCAATTGCACCGTCGTCTTCAATAACAATCCGTTCCGCGAGAATATCTTCATTTAAAATTTTTCGGGACAGCTCATTTTTAGTGTACTCAAATGCATTTTCATTTTGAAAACCTTGTTGTTTGAAGCGGGGGTCTAGAAAAGTGCATTCCGCATATAATTCATTATACTCTAATCGGTCAAAACGAATTTGCATTCCCTGTTTTAAACACTTGTGTAAATCCATAACTTTTCTGTTTTCTGACGAAAATTTTGACAGAAAATTATTGATTAAATTTCTGCATACTATAACTTTTGATAAAGTCACACACTTCTCTGCACTAATTTCTATAGTTATTTCATAAAAGGGTTTTAAAAGTGGTAAAACCCCTTCTATAACCTCCCAGCTTGATTGATCAACAATCAATTTTGGGCGCATAATAGCTACTACAGCAGTTACAGCATCTTTTAATTTAATGAAACGCTCCAACATCTCGTATGTCGAATTCCACCTGGTAACAACATCTTGCTTTAATTTTAAATTTGGCAAATTCAGTTGTTCTTCCATTTGTTCAAGTTTTCGAAGTGCATGTGCGCTTCGTCTGAAAAACTCCACTATCGATTTTACTTTATCTATTACATCAGATATTTCTGGGGTCGCTTTTTGCACGACCAAGTTTAAACAGTGGGCGAAGCATCCAACCGACCGCCACCCTCCCTGGGTTATGGCACCCACAATATTTGGTGCGTTGTCGCTTACTATTGCAGAGATTTTATTAGCTATACCCCACTCACATACAAAATCTTTTAAAAAATTACACAGATTCTCACTGGTGTGCCTATCACTGAAATCTTTGCAGCACAACAAACTAGAACTCATTGCATTGTCACTATTGACATAATGAGCTGTTGCAGCGACATAATGAGCATTGTTGCGCGAGGTCCAAGCATCTGTTGTAAGGCACACAGCTTCCACAGCTTGGATATATTCCTTCACATTAATACGTAGCTCCTCACATGTTTCAGGTATTAACTTTTTTGAAAGCTTCTGTCTTGTCGGTAATTTATAACCAGGGCATTGGGAAAACATTTAAATTAGTTTACGGAAATATGGCATGGTGTCCTTTAGCTATCATCTTTAGCAGCTGTCTATCAATTTCGTCCGATTTTTTTTTATTTGGAGGCTTTTTGGCATATGCAGTCATTTTTGGCTGCTTAAAAGGAGACTTTTCCGCTCTTACTTGCTGACCACCTTTATCAGGTTCAGACATTAGATCCACCATCGCAATGTCTTCTTCATCGTCGTTTTCCAACGCAGTGAAGGGATGTTTACTTTTCATATGCCGCCTTAAATTTCCAAGGGACCCACCAGAAATATTTATTGCAGCTCCGCAATACTTGCATTTAACTTTTTTTGCAGCATCGCTTTGTTTAAAGTGGCCCCATATCGAACTTCGCTTCGGCATCTGAAAATAATAATCTTTATTTAATACACACATTCATATATAAAAAGCATCACTTGGCTACCCACTATTGCATGTATAAATTACTAATTATATGATTTTGCAGAATTGCCGGGAAATGCAATCAGCTGTTTCGGTATACATATGACAACGAAGTGAGTTGCCATACGTTCTAAAACAACTTAAATACATTTTTGCCTGCAAAGTTGCCCCATAAAAGTTTAGTTCGCTTTACTGAACGAACTACCGAACTAGTTCAATTAAAAGAACTAGTTCGTTAGTTCTTTAGTTCGAAAACGACCCAAGCCTAACATTAATCATCATTTACACATGTACATACAAGGCAGCAGAGAGATACTCACCATCAGCCGAAGTAGTACTCACATATACACACGCATATGGCTATGCGAGAGACTATAAACTACAAATATACATGTACATATATGGCTGGTAATCAGGCCAGAAGTTCGCGAAGTTACTAGACCTTAGGAGAAATGGGTGAATGAGGTAACAGAGAGTATAAAAGCAGCGAAAGCTGAGTAGTCAGTAATCAGTTTGATTTAAGCACGGCTTTAGTTGCGAACTATAGGTGCTATTGTGAAGTACTTTCAAAGTAGTCTAATAAAGACCATTTTGCATTATTGAGTACTGGAGTTATTTGTTCAACAATTTAGCGATACGAACGGTAGTATAAGGTTTCAAATAACCGGAATTTCCCCAAATTCGTTACAATATGTACGATGAGAGATTAGCAAATGGTAAGTAATACATGCAGATAATGCATAATGGCCAAAAGAGATAAAATACGTCACCTACGTCATGAGATTTATTATGCATAATAAAATAAAAATCAGATTTTGATTATTATTGATTTAAATAAAATAATCATTATTCTTAAGCAAACAATAAAAGTCGAAGATAATAATTATGGCTGAAGAAAAAAGTAAAAATCAGAAGTAATAATAATTATTATATTATTTTAAAAATCGAGGAAGTTATTTTTGTAGTATTCAGAACATACTGATGTTTTGCTCGAAATAAAGAAAATTATTATTATTTTCCGCCCTTACTTTTTGATCTTTTTAATAAAAGTCAATTTTAAAAATTACCGCTTGATTTTTGTAACGTAAATATCCCAAATGGCAGATGAGGCGACACGTGTAGACCAATGGTTGCAACGTAATGTATGGAGTATGGTCTGCGGTGCACTGTGCTGATCCGGAAATAAAAAGATAACTGTGGTGTTTTTCAGACAGAAGTAGAAACCGTTGCCAAAGCAGTAGAAAAACTGGAAGAAAATAGCATAAACTACAGCCACGTAAACTTTAATTTCGACAGCCAATTGGAGTGTAAGCAATCCCTGGAAAGAATAGGGATAGGGAGAAACATACATCTATATTGGGTCCCAGGGCATATGTGAATAGAAGGGAAAGAAAAAACCAGATGACCTAGCTAAAAGGGTTGCATCCCGCAGAGCGAGATTAGGAGAAGGCGAGAGATGCACATGATCGACCAAGCAGGAAAGGCGGAAATCCAAGCACGGGGCTGTAAAGTAGCGAAGATCATGTGTAGGTCTTACAATCTTAGACTTTCAAAGTTACTCGTATCATAAAAAAGAGAGAATTGTAGACTTATGACGGGTATTCCGGCTCTAAACTGCCTTCTGGCGTAACAGGCCTTTAAAATAGGCTTAGTCAGTGATAGCAGATGTAGGGACTGCGGACTGGAGGAAGAAACGATCGTGCACATTTTGTGATCGTGCCCTGCGCTATTATTAGTGACGCAGATATCAGATCGAGAAGCAAAAAGTTGCAAAGTTCCTAAAAAACTTGTTGTACTTGCCAAGAGGACGGAGTTATTTTACAAACTGATCCTTGTCCAGGTCCTGGCTTTTTATAGGGGTTTTCAGTTTGGTCGTTAAACAAACTTATGGCAGCACTATAATTTAATTTAGTCTATGTAACCTCACCTAACCTTGTCTGCCATGTACAATTTTTTAAAGGCGGTTAGCACGTTTTTAATCTAAGCCGACGATATAAGACTTGGTAATTACTTACTTATTTGGCGGCGCTTAACCGTTTAAGCAGCTATGGTCGCCCAATAAGCCGCGCCAGTTGCTTCTTTGCTGGGTTAATCAGTGTCAATTGGTCACACCAAAATCATTTAAACCGTTTTCCACCTGGTCCTTCAAGCGGAGTGGTACTTCGGTACTTGCCGTCACCAAAGCGTATAGGTCCGTAAATCTTTCGAAGAACTTTTTTTTCGAACACTCCAAGAGCCATCTCTTTCGATACCGTCCATGTATTCGAGGCTGATTTTTGTTCATCGAAAGAGGACTTATTGCAATTGCCTACTCAGTCCAAAGTAGCATTTATTGGCAAGAGTGAAACTTCGCTGGATTTCAGAGCTGATGTTGTTATTTGTGTTAATATTGGTTCCCAAATAAAAGAAGTCTTTTACTATTTCGAAATTATGACTGCCAACAGTGGCGTGGTTTCCGAGGCACAAATGCACTGATTATTTGCTCGATAACAGCACTTACTTCATTTTGTCCTCATTCACCATCAAACCCATATTTTCTGCTCCTTTTTCCAGTTTATAGTACACAGAACTTACGGGCGTGGGTGTTCAGGACAATGGTATCAATGCCGTCAGCATTCGCCAGTAACTGCACGCTTTTACACTTATTGTTCCAGAGAGGTTAAGGTCTGCAGCTAGTATAATTTTATCCAGCATTAAAATAAAGAAATCGCTCGATAGAGGGTCACGCTGTTTGAAAACTCGTTTTTTTTTCGAAGAGCTCGGAGATTTCCTTCAATTCTGAGTGAGCTGATGGGGTTGCTCAACGTTATTTTATAGGGGCGTATAAGTTTTTCTTGGAAACCAAATTCAGACATAACGGTACTTTAGCAGCTCTTTTTCGTGCTGTCGAAGGCGGCTCTAAATCGACGAAGAGGTGATGTGTGTCAATTCTTTTTCCGCAGTTGTTTTCCAAGAATTGGCAAATTGTGAAAATCTGGTAGATATATCAGGTCTGAAGCCGCACTTATAAGGCCGATTCACTGTGGGCTTCAATCTTTCGCACAATACGCTTGACAGGACCTTATATGTGACATTATGAAGGCTGATTCCGCGATAGTTGACGCAGTTTGCAGGATCCCCGTCATTGAGGACTAGGCAAAAAGCACTTATGGCGTTTTCCTTTATTAAAATAGTGTCGCCCTGTTGGTTTTTCTCAGTTTTTCTCAGCCTATTTGGGAGAACGCTAGGTGACCTAGAATTTAAGCGTGCTGCATCTGGGTAGCATTTTTTTTTCAGAAAAGAAAACATCGTCAGATTCCAATCGTCGGGCATGCACTTGTCCGACCATATTTTTCCTCACAGTTGCTAATTGGATAACTTATATTCAATTATACAAGTAAGTTGACAAGAAGAGCAAAAATAGTCATGCTTTACCTTTTTTTCGGCCAATGGCAGTTAACTTTATTCAATAAACAGTTCAAAGAAATCAGCTTGTAAATAACCCGTAGTTAGGCTTCTTGTCCTGCAGTGTATTAATGACACAACAGCCAAGTTATCGGCAATAATTTTCACTGCTGTAAGTTTGAAATGTTGCATTTAGGGCCGTAGAGAGAAACCCCGGACCCGAGGAATCCCCTCCCCCCCACCCCCCTCCTTCTCGTAGGCCTGGTTGAATTTGCAACATTTATGAAACAATCGCTTGGGTGGAATAGTAAGTTTATTTTTCAATCACCCTAATATGTATATATGTAAATACATACATACGTTTGTACATACACGTGTGATGTTTAGCGGCCCGTTTGCCAACGAGCTGATAGCTGATTCGCTTGGCCGACTTTTGACTCTATGCGCTGGGGTATATCTCAGTGTAACTTTGTCGCGTATTGCGTTCGGTTGAATTGATATCGTGGTTGTGCTCCATCTTAACGTCTTTCTTTAAACACATAGTACGCAATTAACAAACTATAAAATACCAGCACGAAAGACTGAAATAGAAAAATAAGAAAAAAATTGATACATATACAAATACTAAATTTATATAAACAAATAATTGCGCAAACAAATAAGTAAATAAAATATGTGAATACGAATCAGGTTGGTTACGCGTTTTAGCTTCGCTGTGAATATAATTAATCGCGGTTGGCGTTATTGGTGACGTTTGCAATTATAAAAATTGTTGTTGTGGTACCTAATAACGATAAAAAGAAAAATATTGAATTATAAAATTGACGCTATCATTGTTGGTATCACCGACAACACAGTGTTGTTGTCATGGTTTATTGTGATAACAGTGTAATGATTGGTTAGCCGCTAACCAAATCCAATTTCTTTCCAAATCCAAATGTCAATTAATCATACAAATTCGGTTGTTTAATTTTGGCTGATAATAATTTAATTTGATTGGAATAATTCGAATGCAATTATTTCGTTCCTACTTCAAATGTGAATAAAAGTATGTACATGCATCCATATCTGTTTTTGTTTTTTTTTAATTTTTCTTTTAAATGGGTGTTTTTTAGTTAGTAGTGGTACGACGGATCTAAGATACACATAACTTCAAGGTCTTGACGACCGTCCTCCATTAATCATTTCGCAGTTAACTAACCTCCCTAAGCCCAACGAGAGCAACTGCAGAAAAATAAAATATTATGAGAAAAATCTAATAAAATAAACAAAGTGATAAAGCGCTGCTGCTGAGCAAATAAATAAATATGTGTATATCAGTATCTGTATGTATGTAAGTATGCTATTTTTGTTTAGCATGCAAGAGCGTCAGTACGACGAAATTAATAAATATTTATTTTTTATTTTCTTTTACCTGCTTCGACTTGTGTGTATGTGTGTGTGTCCGGTGTATATGTGCATATAAAAGTGTCGTCGTTACAAAGTAAAAGAAAAAACATATTAGTAACTACGGAAAATGCTATGCGTAAATGCTGAAGATCTAATTTAGGCTCGAGCTGCAATTAGTCCCATTGGGAGAGATATGCAGGATAATTTGTTGCTCATACGCCACGCTTGCCCAACGCTTAATAGCCGACGTAGTTATCAAACATACATACATCCATATAAATAAATGTATACATAAGTGGGAGGTATGTATGTATGTACATACTTAAGTAACGGCACACATAACTATATGAACGTTCATATGTATGTATGCACATGAGAACTATGAACTATGACTGTGTCGGTATTGTACCTACGGTTAGCATCAGAAAAAAAGCTTCGTTGAATAAATTTTGTTTTCCTTCTCTCTTCAATTCTTTATGTTCACTCGTATACTCCGTAATTTTCCACACTTGTGTTCGGCAATTGAGTTATTGTTATGACAAGTGTACATATATATCTACATCTTAATTATATAATATATACTACATATTTAACCATATTATGTAGCAATATTTAAAAGTTGTATGAAAAAAAAATTTGGCGCGAATTTAACGGAAAATTTCGAGTTCATGGCCTAACTTTTCCAAATTGCGTTACTTGTCAGTTTTTCCATCACAACTCTCTGAAATGTTCTTCGTTCAAGTTTGGTTATTAGATAATAAGAAAGGCCCTAAAGTTCCCAAGATCACTTCACAAAAAGGTTGAAGAAATATTCGTACACACACATAAATATACATATTTTGAGCTCCGAACCAAAACGGAGAATTTCTGTGTACACTTAGGATTTACATTGCATGACATTGCGATTTTAAATTCAAAGAACTGTGGCTCAGTTTGAAGGCCTAAATAAGCCAATTTTCAGAATTTGCCAAAGACTCTCAATTTGTGTACTTAGGATACGAAAACACATTTATCGTAGGTTGAAACATCTATAGTTAGTTGGTTGTGGGTCGACCTGGGCCGCACAGGCTAGAAGAACCATACCCAAGTGGCAAACGAACCGCCATTTTGATAATTTCACCCTGAAACTCGGATTAATTGGTTTATTGTTGTTCATTGATTGTGGTTTTATGCAAACCAATTAGTTTAATCTGCTTAATGTTCTAGATCTTGTATCTTATATTACTTAGAGCAGGCCATTCATGGCCGGGCGTTGCCATTTCTTTGCAACGATCAATGCCGCAACCTCTGCAACCCCCACTGAAGAATCCCAATTGTTTCGCGTGCTAGCCTAATGAATTTGTTTTTGTATAAGGGCCAAATTTGCTTTGTAGTCTTAAAACTTTTTAAAGAGTACCCCTTTCGTATGGTAATGGTCTTATACTTCAAAATATACTTCTACTCTCCCGATTTCATCAATATTTTTGTAACCAGAAACCTAGACAAGTGCGATAATTACGGAATTGGCTGGTGACTGTTGTGTCCACTTCAACTTTATGACTATCTTCGAGGAGTTCTGAATACATCCAGCTCTCTTATTCAATTTTCTAGTGGTATACATAGGCCTGGCCCTTCCCGTGCAAGACAACATCAAAATTAAAAAATAAAAGTTTTTCAAAGTAGAAAACAGGGTTTATTAAGCGGCGTCGCCCCACGGCAGTATCTTGGCAAACACTCCGAGTGTGTTTCTGCCATGAAAGCTTTTCAGTGAAAATTCATCAGTCATTCAGCTGCCGTTTGGAGTCGGTATAAAACATAAAATTTGTAGAACGACACAAATTGGGATAGAAGTACCACCTAAATCTGCTCGGAGGTAAATCGCGCCAAGTTCTAGAGACGGATAGACAGTGCAATATGCATTTGTTTAAGAAAATCCGTTCTCCGACACTGCAGTATATTTTGAACACATCTATGTAGAGGGGCATAACTTCCTCTTTTCAAAATTTGTCGGATCTCCATTCGTAGGAAACGCTGCTAAAAGTTCCTTCCAAATTTCGTGGAAGGCGATAGTGATATTGTGGCGATTGATATTGTGTCCTCATACGGAAGCTGGTTAGAATACCATTATGACCATTCCGCTTTTCGTTCAGAGAGTGCTTTTCCGATGAAAACAACAACAACGTAAGTCTATGGCGTGGTAAGCTTACTTCATTCAAAAGCATGAAATAAGACTTGGAACACACCAAAATTCAATATGCCTAAGTTTTTAGCTATGATATCATGTTAAGTGTCTGCGCTTTGGATTTACACTATTTCTAATTTTATTTCAGAAATGTGCTTAATTTTTTGATAACATAATGATGACAGCCGGATTACAAAAAGGTCAAATTTCGACTTCACATGTAGGAGGGACATAGCCTGTGATGGCCGCATTGATCTTACTGTGAAAACAAAAGATTTGAGGTGTGTGCGTGTGAAAAATTTTGGCACTTATAAAAGGCGGACACTTACTTACTTACTTACAAGGCGCGCCAATCGTTCCTTCGCTCCGCCAACCGGCGCCAATTGGTCACACCAAGGGAGTTTGAATCGTTTTCCACCTGGTCCTTCCAACGGAGTGTGGGCCGCCCTCTACCTCTGCTTCCATAGGCGGGTTCCGATAGAAACACTTTCTTGGCCGGAGCATCATCTTTCATTCGCATAACATGGCCTAGCCAGCGCAGCCGCTGCGTTTTAATTCGCTGGACTATGTTGATGTCTGCGTATAGCTCGTACAGCTCATCATTAAATCTTCTTCGGTACTCGCCATCGCCAACGCGTAGAGGTCCATAAATCTTTCGAAGAAATTTTCTCTCGAACACTCCCAAAGCCGCTTCATCTGCTGTTGTCATGGCCCATGCTTCTGCCCCATATAGCAGGACGGGTACGATAAGTGACTTGTAGAGTATGATTTTCGTTCGCCGAGAGAGGACTTTATTTTTCAATCTACCTAGTCCAAAGTAGCATTTATTGGCAAGATTGATTCTTCGCTGGATTTCAGTGCTGATGTTGGTTCCCAAATAAACGAAGTCTTTTACTATTTCGAAATTATGGCTGCCAACAGTAGTGTGGTTACCAAGGCGCGTATGCACTGACTCTTTGCTCGATGACAGCAGGTACTTCGTTTTGTCCTCATTCACCATGAAACCCATCTTTACCGCTTCTTTTTCCAGTTTGGAGTAAGCAAAGGCGGACACACTCACATATTAGTTGCGTATACTTTTGTTGGGGTAGATTATGGAAAGAATAAAAATACAATTCACGTAATTAAACAAATTTGTCAAAAAATTTGTTCAGATGACACCGCCACACAAAGTAAAAAAGTTCTGTTTTTATCTGAGCCCTTATGGCAGGTCCTTCTACCTTTATGTATTTCGAAGTATTGAATCCGAAGCTGAGGTTTGTTCCGCTCGAATAGCGCCAAAATTTTAAGTTGATAAAAATGTCTATGTTAGGTTAAACTGGGCGGTCAATAAAGGTCTGAAGTAGACTGAATGTGGTCATAGTGTTACCAGAATTTGTTTGATTTGTATACAACTCTGTCTTCGTGGCAAATACTAGACTTTCTAGGACCTAGCTTAATTATAAATGTAAGGCGCGATAACCTCCGAAGAGATCTAAGGCCGAGCTTCTCTTCCAATCTGCGTCGTGCTCCTCTTGATTTTCCCTACAAATTGGCCGGACGGGACCTACATGTTTTATGCCGACTCCGAACGGCATCTGCAAAGCAGATGAGTTTTCACTGAGAGCTTTTCATGGCAGAAATACACCCGGAGTACTTGCCAAATACTGCCGAGGGGCGACCCCGCTTAGACAAATTTTCTTCTAATTGAAAAATCTTATTTCTAAAATTTTTGATGTTGCTTTGCCCGGGAGTTGAACCCAGGGCATACGGTGTGATAGGCGGAGCACGCTACCATCACACCACGGTGGCCGCGCATGATCATAGAAATTTGCAGCTGCGCGCGTCTGTCTACGCCTTGCCTGTTTTTGAATAATATATAACTTCTATCTCCTTTTTCTTTCTTCCAAACGGATTGGGACGTCTACCGTCGATTCATCGAGTGCTTCTTTCTCCTTGCTAGCTCTCCGGCCTTTTCGTTACCTTCTATCTCTTTATGACCGTGAATCCAGTATAGATGTATTGTCCGGCCTGAGAGAAGTCTATTCAATGCTTCCTTGCATTCTAGGACAATTCTTGATGAAGTATGTGAGGTTGTTGTGTTGATAGGCGCCAGACTATCAATTTATATGTTGACGCTACTGCAGCTTAAGCACGCATCTTCAAAATTGTCTGCTGCTTTACTCACGGCTATAGCCTAAAAACACTGCAGTGATCTGACAGCCTGTACGATCTCTTTATTTCTGAATCGCCACAATAGGCAGCAGTTCCCTTTCGTTAATTTGGAAGCAACGGACCCTCGGTCTCTGTCCAAGATCTCTTTCGAAGCTCAGGCACGGAACCATGTCGTCCGATCGCCCTATTTTTATTTTTTTATAATGCTATGTCCAATCGGACTGCACTCAAGCTGCCCCGAGACTTCAAACCTTTTTCTATGTGATACCGCTTCATTTTTGGTCATTAGGCTCACAGGTGGGATGTGCAGAATGGCATGCAATGCTGGTGTCTGTGTGGTTTTCAGTGCCCCGTTATTTTAATCTGCACACCCTCTCAAGTTTTTAGGTATATCTACTTTTGTGGCTGTCCACCAAACTAGGAAACCATAGTAAAGTATGAGCTTGATAATTGCCGTAAATACCCAATGAGGGAGTTGGGCGATAGGTCCCACGTTCACACTAGCATCTTCACGTGCATACACTGCCACTTACTACATAGTACAACTCCTAGATATTTTGTGTAATACTTTTCTTGTGGAGTTACCTCTCCAAGCTTAGGCCTAGTCCAATTATGAAGCTTATATTTCCTAGTAAATAACATAAGATCAAGTTTTCCGCGTTAGCCGTTAACCCGACTCCAGATGCCCAGGCATATATGTATATCCCGAAGCGCCTGATTCATCAGAGAGCTGGTTGTTGGTAGACTTCTGACGTTCTTGACATGTACACTAAGTTCGTACATTTTCAAATAAAACATTATGGAAAGTTTAAATGAAAATAACGAACAAATGGAACCTAAAATGTGCATAAAGCAAGTAAAAGCGGATAAAAACAAAAGCTTAGTGACGAAGTGCTAAATATTGAACAAAGACTTAAATTTATAAAATAAATAACTATAAAATGAAAACAGACAGTTGTTCGCGTTAAAACAATTTACGAAATGAGTATTGTATGTATGTATGTATGTATTTATACATCTGTTCTAAAGCAAACCTTAAAAATTTTAATAAACAAAATACAATTTTTTTATTGTGCATCTCAGTTCTTTTTGCTACCGTAATTCGCTAAGAAAATACAAATTGTTTGCCAACATCACGCACAACAGAAGATTACTTTATCCACATACATATAAATTTGATAAATTTAAATATCGAGGCATTTGCTAAGCTTTCACAAAGCAAGTAAGGATTTTATAATTTTTTTTTATCTAATACATATACAGTTATCATATCTGAAGTCTTCGTAAATATTTTCTTAGTTATAATATTTAACTTGAATTTCTTTGGCGACCTGTTTCTTTTAATATGGTATTTGTTTAACCGACTTTAGTTAGTAACTCCACGTTAAACAGTGTGTAAAACAATTTCAAAGCCCTGAAGACGGTTACCGTGTGTAACCGAAATATATTGGTAAACTGAAGGAGAAACAATTTTTGGTGTTTTAATACTAAAAAAATGGACCTAAAGCCGGGTAACAAATACCATATAATATTTTACATTATTAGCATACTAGACCCAGCAGGCGTTGTTCTGCCCGATCCTTGGTCTATCTGCATAACGTTTAAGAATTTGTTACCTCTTACTCTCCGTCCCCCTCTCTTTTTGCTTATTCAGTCCTCTCTCTACTTTTCTCTACGTCTCTTTCTCTTTTCCGTCTTTTCCCTCACCTTTTTTCGCTCAATCTACCCCTCTATCCATCTTCGTCTAACTCTATCTCTTTCTCAGTATCTTTCTCCTTCCCTCTTTTCTATTCTCTCTAGGTCTTCTAATTTTTCTCCATCCCTTACTCCTAGTCCTAGTCCCAGTCGGTCCCGGTCTATTTCAGAAAAAAAGTATTGTAAATACTTATCTAGGCAAAGGGCCATAAACCAAATTTCAAATAAATAGAACCATGAATAGAATTTGTTCGAATAGAACCTGCTCCACTTCCGGAAAGAAATTTCACATGAACACTCTGGGTTGATGTGAAGCTATCCTGAAAATTTGAATAAAATCGACTTGTATAAAGTCAGGTGATAAGAAACATTTTAAACATGTTTTCTTTTGAATCGAAAAAGTTGTGATCAAAAAATTATCCTGATCTAATATCTAATCTAATCTAATATATATATTATAAATGGGAAAGCTTGGACGTTTGTATGTTTGGATGTTTGGATGTTTGTCCAGACGTTTGTCTTTGTGACTCAATAACGCAAGAACGGCTGGACCGATTTGGATTAAATTTTGCACACATATAGCCAATATTCTAGAAGGATCTACTAGCTATATATTTTTCAAAAGGGGCATGGTCCCCGCCACCTAGGAACGGTTATAATTTAATAATTATATTTTTTCGTCTTTGCGACTGAATCACGCCAGAATGGCTACACGGATTTTGATGAAATTTGGGACACAGACAGTATCTACTAGCGAAATTTTTTTCGAACATGGAAAGAGGGGTGGGGGTCCCACGACCCCTTCGAGCAATTACTTTTTAATAATTTTTACACATTATAACTTTACGTATACTGGCCTTCACTAATATCACAGACTCAAGGGGTCAAATAAGTCGAGGGCTTACAAAGTAAGCAGTGAAACACTCCGCGCCCCCCTTTATCACCCCCTCTGGTGTAAAATCTATAAATTGTCATAACTCAATATAAATTTTCTCCTAAATCAATAGTTTTTGGTATCTGGCACATACAGATCGAGATCTAGACAATTTTGGAGGAACGATCAGTAGTCCTCTCCTTCTACACCCGCCATCCGCCCTCCTTCATTTGTTTTTATTAGCACGCTTTTATTAGCTTTACCTGTATGTTTCTATGTAACTTTTCATTCGCTCCAATGCGCCTGCTGCCTTATTAACATGGTTTTATAATTAGCTTCACCTTATTTGTAATCCCGTAAGGGTCATATCGAGGCCCTTCCGGGATCATTTCTGGATGGTTTTCGAGATCAGTCCGGGATCCCGCCGGGGTAATTTCGGGACTTTTTCGGGACTATTTCGGGATCATTTTGGGACCCTTCCGGGATCATTTCTGTATAGTTTTCGGGATCCATCCGGGATCCCGTCGGGGTTATTTTGAGACATTTTCGGGACTATTCCGGAATCATTTCGGGACTATTTCGCGATCATTTGGGGACCCTTCCGGCATCATTTCTGGATGGTTTTCGGGATCCGTCCGGGATCCCGTCGGGGTACTTTCGGGATTATTTGCGTACCTTCGAGAGATAAATTCTTGATGGTTTCCGGGATCATTACGGGACTTTCTCGGGGCTATTTTGAGTCCCTTCAGGCATCATTTCTGGATGGTTTTCGGGATCCGTCCGGGATCTCGTCAGGGTAATTTGGGGACTTTTTCAGGATCATTTGTGGAGCTTTCAGTCATCATTTCTGGATAATTTTCGGGATCCGTCCGGGATGCCAACGAGGTCATTTCGGGACAATTTCGGGATCATTTGGGATACCTACCGGCATCATTTCTGGATGGTTTTTGGGATTCGTCCGGGATCCCGTCGGGGTCATTTCGGGACTTTTTCTCGACTAATACGGGATCATTTGCGGACCCTTTCGGCATCATTTCTGCATAGTTGTTGGAATCCGTTCGGGATTCCGTCACGGTCTTTTCGGGACTATTAGGGGATTATTTGAGGACCTTTCCGGCATCATTTCTGGATAGTTTTCGGAATCCTTTCGGGATCCCGTCAGGGTCACTTCGGGACTTTTTCGGGATCATTTAAGGATGGCTTTCAGGATTCGTCCGGGAACCCGTCAGGGTAATTTCTGGACTTTTCCGAGACTATTTCGGGATCATTTTAGGACCTTCCCAAGATCATTTCTGGATGGATTTCGGGATCTGTCCGGGATGCCGTCAGAGTCATTTTGGGACTATTACGTGATCATTTGAGGAACTTTCCGGCATCACTTCTGCATGGTTTTCGGTATCCGTTCAGGATCCCGTCGGAATAATTGCGCGACTTTTTCGGGATCATTTGGGGTCCCTTCCGGCATCATTTCTGGATGGTTTTTGGGATTCGTCCGGCATCCCGTCGGGGTCATTTCGGGACTTTTTCTCGACTAATACGGGATCATTTGTGGGCCCTTTCGATATCATTTCTGGATAGTTGTTGGGATCCGTTCGGGATCCCATCAGGGTCTTTCGGAACTATTAGGAGATCATTTGAGGACCTTTCCGGCATCATTTCTGGATAGTTTTCGGGATTCTTTCGGGGTCCCGTCAGGGTCATTTCGGGACTTTTTCGGAATCATTTGGGGTCCCTCCCAAGATCATTTCTGGATGGGATTTCGGGATCTGTCCGGGATCCCGTCAGGGTTATTTAGGGATGCGTTCGAGATCCCGTTAGGCGCTTCCCAAGGCAGTCGGTTCTATGTACCGGAGCGACTCGGGATTTTTCCCGACCAAGGACTGTCATTTCAGTGTGACCCCATTTAATTTGTTTCGTCCCTCCCACAAATTGTCATCCTCCCAGCAGCTCCTTGCAGCAGGACTGCTACATATTCTCTTACTCCGGGAAGGTATCGAACCCAATCCGGGTCCGTCTCCTCACCCCGGTCCTGAGAAATGGTTTTGCTGCATTTGCCAGAAAAGAATCTTTTTAGGACGGTCATACTCTGTTCAGTGTGTCTCGTGCAAGGGATGGTTGCATCGGACAGGTTGTTCTGGGCTTGATCCCAAAACCCGACGTCCACGTAACTTTTATAAATCTTTTGTGGCTCCTTGCTGCTCACGCCCAAGGACGTCCCGTAGTCTACGCCTAAGCGTATCCCCACTACTTTCCAGCAGCTTCGCTGTTCAGCAAGCCACAACAAGTACCCGCTGCTGCTCGCGCCCCACGGCGCCAACAACTCAAACAGCTGATACCACTCATAACTACTACCTTCAGAGTAGAGCTGGTAGTAATGCTGAGCATCAGCCCCTGCCCCCGTCTTCTTCTCCTCCCCTCTTTTCTGGCAGCAATCGTGCAGGTCAGGGAAACAGACTCTTAGTCCCCGCCTCCGTTTGCACCGTCTGCCAGCACAGAATATATAGGTTTGCGACATCCGCTCAATGCAGCTCCTGCCTTGGGTGGTGCCACTTTCCTAGATGTTCTGGTCTCCGCGACGGCAACCCCTCGACGGGTTTCATCGCGCCATGTTGCCAGGTCGCAAACCCAAATCATCCGGGTACCCCAATGCTTGCCCAAGGGCGCCCAGTCCCAAGGCCACAACAGCAATTGCGTCCTGGCCTTCCACAACCTAGGCGTAGTCACCCCTCACTTACCCCTAGAGTGGCGGCGTCACCCCTCATGCACTTCAGAATTCTGCAGTTCAACTGTAATGGACTAACTGGGAAGATTACGGAGATAGTCGATTTCATGAAGCGGCACAACATCCGCATTGCTGCGATTCAAGAGACTAAACTCACAGCAAGATCTGCATTGCAGACCTGCTCTGGTTATAATGTCCACAGGAAAGACCGCGAGAGCGGAAATGGAGGCGGCCTCGCGTTTATTATACACCACTCTGTGCAATATCATATATTTGATCCTGGCATCGACCGCAGTGACAATGTCTTAGAACGTCAAGGCCTATCTGTCCGGTCAGGCGATGCAAATCTAGAAATCATCAACATCTACATCCCTCCTGTCACCTGTTGCCCCAGTGGATACCGCCCTAATATCGAGGCCTTACTCACTGGCAACAATCGCATTATCTTAGGCGATTTCAATGCCTATCACGACCTATGGCATTCAAACTTGCGGGCGGACAGCAGGGGTGAGATGTTGGCGGATCAAATAGACGAAACGACGTTCTGCACAATTAACGGAGACGCCCCCACACGTATGGTAGGAAGCTGTCATAGCTCGCCAGATATCTCAATCGTGAGCGCAGAACTCGTAAACTGCGTCAACTGGCAGCCGATGGTAACATTGGCATCCGACCACCTGCCCATACTTATTTCGTTCGAGCGTACCGCCGACTTCATCGTCACCGAAAAACGCACTTTCATAAACTTCAAAAAAGGAAAGTGGGAAGAATATAAATCTGCAACAGACAGCAGCTTTGCTGCCCTCCCTATCCCGACTGATGCCCGCCAAGGGGAGCGTGCCTTCCGTAAGGTCATTGAATCCGCCTCGGCACATTTCATTCCCGCCGGGAGAATTCCCGAAATCCGGCCCCACTTCCCGGCGGAGGCCGCGAGCTTAGCGAGGGAACGCGACCTTATAAGACAGCTTGATCCAGGCGACCCCCAAATAAGGGATATAAACCAACGCATCAGATTGCTTGTGGACGAACACAAGCGGGCGAAATGGGAAGAGCACCTAAGAGGTTGTAACCTCTCTACCGGTGTAGGTAAACTTTGGTCCACCGTAAAGTCCCTATCGAATCCGACTAAGCACAAAGACAAAGTTTCCATCGCCTTTGGCGATAAGGTGCTGTCGGATGCGAAAAAATGCGCGAGCGCTTTCTGCCGACAATACATAATGCATCCTACGGTCGACAAAGATAGACGGAGAGCCAATAGACGTGCACATAAACACAAACTCAGCGCGTCACCAATTACCATCACCGCTAGAGAGGTTGAGGACGCCATTGGTCGCGCTAAACCATCCAAAGCAGTGGGCCCAGACGGCATAGCCATGCCGATGCTTAAAAACCTAGGGAAAGAGGGTTTCAAATATTTAGCGCATGTCTTCAACCTGTCTCTTTCCACCTTTGTCATACCCGAGAAATGGAAAATGGCCAAGGTGGTCCCGCTACTAAAGCCTGGGAAACCAGCTAACGTAGGTGAGTCATATCGTCCGATATCTCTCCTATCGCCAGTGGCAAAGACGCTTGAAGCCATTTTGCTCCCTCATTTCCAAGCACATTTGCAGCTAGCCCCTCATCAGCATGGCTTCAGAAAACTCCATAGCACTACCTCCGCGCTAAATGTCATTAGCACCCAGATAAATTGCGGTTTGAATCAATATCCCCACCATAGAACAGTACTCGTAGCGTTAGACCTATCAAAAGCTTTTGATACGGTCAACCATGGCTCGTTACTGGAAGACCTGGAAGGGTCTACCCTTCCCCCATGTCTTAAAAGGTGGACCGCAAATTATCTGGGTGGTCGGCAGGCATCGGTGCAATTCAGAAACGAAACATCAAAACAAAGGGAGAATTAAACAAGGGGTGCCACAGGGTGGTGTCCTATCCCCGCTTTTGTTTAATTTCTACATATCTAAGCTACCTTCACCACCGGAAGGAGTCACAATCGTTTCCTACGCCGATGACTGCACAATAATGGCCACAGGCCCAGGCCCAAAGATCGATGAGCTATGCAATAAAATAAACGGCTGTCTCCCTGATCTCTCCAGTTTTTTCGCCTCGCGAAACCTGTCATTGTCACCGACTAAATCTTCCGCGACCTTATTTACAACATGGACGCCCCAAATGTCGACCATATTGAACATCCACGTCGATGGCACTACGCTACCGACTGTCCTACACCCCAAAATCTTGGGTGTGACGTTTGATCAGGATCTACATTTTGGTGCGCACGCAACCGCAATTGTTCCAAGAATTCAGAGCCGTAATAAAATCCTCAAATCCCTTGCTGGCAGTACCTGGGGAAAAGATAAAGAAACGCTCTTGACCACATACAAAGCAATTAGCCAGCCGATTACGTGCTACGCGTCACCCATATGGTCGCCAAGCCTAAAAACCACCCACTGGAAGAAACTACAGGCCTGCCAAAATACTGCTCTCAGAATCGCCACGGGCTGTCTTCTTATGTCCCCAGAACACCATCTGCATAATGAGGCGAGAATACTCCCCATCAGGGAGAGAAATGAGATGCTGACCAAACAGTTTCTGTTGAATACCCAGAAACCTGGGCATCCCAACAGACATCTGATTGACGAACCGGCACCGCCTAGGGGCCTAAGGAGTCATCTCCGTAAGCATTTTGAGGAAATACGGCACCTGAGAACCCAGCCGTATGAAGCGGAAAAACACAAGCAGGTCCTTGGTGAACTCCATAGACAGGCGTCGGACCTTTATGTCGGGAATTGCCCGGTGAATCCAGTACTTGAAGAAAAATATCCAGAACTCGCAGAAGAGGAACGCATACTCCCCAGGGAAACGCGTGTCACTCTTGCTCAACTTCGTTCTGGATACTGTAACAGGTTAAACTCTTACCTATCCAGAATCAACCCCGACATACAAAATGTATGCCCTGCTTGCAATGTGTCCCCACATGACACCAACCATCTCTTTAATTGTAATGTGGAACCAACGCCTCTAACACCCCTTTCCTTATGGTCCACCCCTGTTGAAACGGCAAGTTTCCTTGGACTCCCGTTAGAGGATATTGATGACAATTTGTGATCGGTCGCGGCTATTAGGTGGGGCGAGCATTGCTACAACAACAACAACAACAGATCCCGTTAGGGTCATTTCCGGACTTCTTCGAGACTACATCGGGATCATTTCTGGATGGTTTACGGGATCCGTCTAGGATCCCTTTAGGGTCATTTCGGGACTATTAGGTGATCATTTGAGGACCTTTCCGGCATCACTTCTGGATGATTTTCGGTATCCGTTCGGGATCCCGTCGGAATCATTGCGGGACTTTTTCGGAATCATTTGGGATCCCTTCCGGCATCATTTCTGGATGGTTTTCGGGATTTGTCCGGGATCCCGTCGGGGTTATTTCGGGACCTTTTCGGGGCTAATACGGGATCATTTGGGGATCGTCTAGGGGTCGTTTCGTGACTTTTTCTGTATTATTTCGGGATCATTTAGGGACCCTTCCGGCATAATTTCTTAATGGTTTGCCGGATCCATCAGGGTCATTTCGGGACCATTTTGGGATCATTTGGGGACCCTTCCGAGATCATTTCTGGATCCGTCCGGGATGCCGTAGGAGCCATTTCGGGATTTTTTGTTACTTTTCCGGGATAGCTTTTGGACCCTTCCGGGATCATTTCTGGATCTGTGCTGGAACCCATCTGGGTAATTTCCGGACTTTTTCGGGATCATTTTGGGATCCTTCCGGAATCATTTCTGTATGGTTTTCGCGATCCGTCGTGGATCCCCTCGGAGCAATTTCGGAACTTTCTCTGGAGTATGTCGGGGTCATTTGGGGACTTTTTCGGGATCATTTGGGGGCTCTTCCGGCATAATTTCTGGATGGTTTTCGGGATCCGTCCAGGATCCCGTCGGGGTCATTCCGGAACTTTTTCTCGACTAATACGGGATCATTTGGGGACCCTTTCTGGATAGTTTTCGGGATCCGTCCGGGATCCGGACGGGGTCGTTTCGGGACTATTTCGGGATCATTTGGGGTACCCACCGGCATCATTTCTGGATGGTTTTCGGGATTCGTCCGGGATCCGCATCATTTCCGGATGGTTTTCGGGATCCGTCCGGGATCCCATCAGGGTAATTGCGGGACAATTAGGGGATCATTTGGGGACCTTTCCGGCATCATTTCTGGATAATTTTCGGGATCCGTCCGGGATGCCGACGAGGACATTTCGGGACTATTTCGGGATCATTTGGGATACCTACCGGCATCATTTCTGGATGGTTTTTGGGATTCGTCCGGGATCCCGTCGGGGTCATTTCGGGACTTTTTCTCTACTAATACGGGATCATTTGGGGGCTCTTCCGGCATAATTTCTGGATGGTTTTCGGGATCCGTCCGGGATCCCGTCGGGGTCATTCCGGGACTTTTTCTCGACTAATACGGGATAATTTGGGGACCCTTTCGGCATCATTTCTGGATAGTTTTCGGGATACGTCCGGGATCCGGACGGGGTCATTTCGGGACTATTTCGGGATCATTTGGGGTACCTACCGGCATCATTTCTGGATGGTTTTCGGGATTCGCCCGGGATCCCGTCGGGGTCATTTCAGAACTTTTTCGGGATCATTTAGGGTACCCTCCGGCATCATTTCTAGATGGTTTTCTGGATCAGTCCGGGATCCGGTCGGGGTCATTTCGGGACTTTTTCTCGACTAATGCGGGATCATTTGGGGACCCTTTCGGCATCATTTCTGGATGGTTTTCGGAATCCGTCCGGGATCCGGTCGGGGTCATTTCGGGACTTTTTCTGGACTAATACGGGATCATTTGGGAACCCTTCCGGCATCATTTCTGGATGGTTTTCGGGATCCGTTCGGGATCCCGTCGGCGTCATTTCGGGACTTTTCGGGATAATTTGGGTTCCCTTCCGGCATCATTTCTGGACGGTTTTCGAGATTCGTCCGGGATCCCGTCGGGGTCATTTCAGGACTTTTTCGCCACTAATACGGGATCGTTTGGGGGCCGTTTCGCCATCATTTCTGGATGGTTTTCGGGATCCGTCCGGGATCCCGTCATGGTCATTTCGGCACTATTTGGGGATCATTTGGGAACCTTTCCGTCATCATTTCTGGATAGTTTCCGGGATCCGTCGGGGATCCCTTCAGGGTCATTTCGGGACTATTAAGGGATCATTTGAGGACCTTTCCGGCATCATTTCTGGATTGTTTTCGGTATACGTTCGGGATCCCGTCGGGGTCATTTCGGGAGTTTTTCGGGATCATTTGGGTTCCCTTTCGGCATCATTTCTGGATGGTTTTCGAAATTCGTCCGGGATCCCGTCGGGGTCATTTCAGGACTTTTTCGCCACTAATACGGGATCATTTGGGGGCCCTTCGCCATCATTTCTGGATGGTTTTCGGGATCCGTCCGGGATCTCGTCATGGTCATTTCGGCACTATTTGGGGATCATTTGGGAACCTTTCCGGCATAATTTCTGGATAGTTTCCGGGATCCGTCGGGGATCCCTTCAGGGTCATTTCGGGACTATTAAGAGATCATTTGAGGAACTTTCCGGCATCATTTCTGGATAGCTTTCGGGATCAGTCCGGGATCCCGTCGGGGTCATTCCGGGACTTTTTCTCGACCAATACGGGATCATTTGAGGAACTTTCCGGCATCATTTCTAGATGGTTTTTGGGATCCGTCCGGGATCCCGTCGGGGTCATTTCGGGACTTTTTCTCGACTAATACGGGATGATTTGGGGACTTTTCGGCATCATTTCTGGATGGTTTTCGGGATCCGTCCGGGATCCCGTCAGAGTCATTTCGGGACTATTAGGTGATCATTTAGGACTTCTTCGGCATCATTTCTGGATGGTTTTCGGTATCCGTTAGGGATCCCGTCGGGGTAATTTCGAGACTTTTTCGGTATCATTTGGGTTCCCTTCCGGCATCATTTCTGGATGGTTTTCGGGATTCGTCCGGGATCCCGTCGGATTCATTTCAGGACTTTTTCGGGATCATTTGGGGTACCTTCCGGCATCATTTCTAGATGGTTTTCTGTATCAGTCCGGGATCCCGTCGAGGTCATTTCGAGACTTTTTCGCCACTAATACGGGATCATTTGGGGACCCTTTCGCCTTCATTTCTGGATGGTTTTCGGGATCCGTCCGGGATCCCGTCAGGGTAATTTCGGCACTATTTGGGGATCATTTGGGAACCTTTCCGGCGTCATTTCTGGATAATTTCCCGGATCCGTCGGGGATCCCTTCAGGGTGATTTCGGAACTATTAAGGGATCATTTGAGGACCTTTCTGGCATAATTTCTGGATAATTTTCGGGATCAGTCCGGGATCCCGTCGGGGTCATTTCGGGATCATTTGGTGTACCTTTCGGCATCATTTCTGGATGGTTTTTGGGATCCGTAAGGGACCCCGTCAGGGACATTTCGGGACTTCTTTCGGACTATTTCGGGATCATTTTTGGATGGTTTTCGGGATCCGTCCGGAATTCCGTCGGGGTTATTTCACGACTTTTTCGGAATCATTTTGGGTACCTTCCTTCATCATTTCTAGATAGTTTTGGGGATCCGTCCCGGGATCCCGTCGGGGTCATTTAGGGACTTTTTCGGGGACAATACGGGATCATTTTTGGACCCTTCCGGCATCATTTCTGGATGGATTTCGGGGTCATTTAGGAACTTTTTCGGGGACAATACGGGATCATTTTTGGACCCTTCCGGCATCACTTCTGGATGGATTTCGGGATCTGTACGGGAACCCATCAGGGTAATTTCGGGACTTTTTCGGGACTATTTCGGGATCATTTGGGGACCATTTAGGGGTCATTCCATGACTTTGTCTGTATTATTTCGGGATCATTTTAGGACCATGCCGGCATCAATTCTTGATCGTTTGCCGGATCCATCAGGGTCATTTCGGGACCATGTTGGGATCATTTCTGGATCCGTCCAGGATGCCGTAAGATTCATTTTGAGATTTTTTTGTTACTTTTTCGGGATAGTTTTGAAACCCTTCCGGGATCACATTTGGATCCGTGCGGGATTCCATCGGGGTAATTTTCGGCCTATTTCGGAATCATTTTGGGACCCTTCCGGAATCATTTCTTTATGGTTTTCGCTATCCGTTGTGGATCCCTCGGGGTCATTTCGGAACTTTTTCGGAGCTTTTTCTGAACTATGTCGGGATAATTTAGGAACCCTTCTTGGATGGTTTTTGAGATCCGTCCGGGAGCCCGTCAGGGTAATTTCGGAACTTTTTCGGGACTATTTCGGGATCAATTTGGTACCCTTCAGGGATCATTTCTGTGTGGTTCTCTGTATAAGTCTAGAATCGTGTCGTTGTCATTTCGGATTTTTTTGGGACTACTTCGGGAACTTTTGGAGACACTCCCGGGGCGTTTCTGGATGGTTTTCGGTCGGGGTCATTTCGGGACTTTTTCTCGACTAATGCGGGATCATTTGGGGACCCTTTCGGCATCATTTCTGGATGGTTTTCGGAATCCGTCCGGGATCCGGTCGGGGTCATTTCGGGACTTTTTCTGGACTAATACGGGATCATTTGGGAACCCTTCCGGCATCATTTCTGGATGGTTTTCGGGATCCGTTCGGGATCCCGTCGGCGTCATTTCGGGACTTTTTCGGGATAATTTGGGTTCCCTTCCGGCATCATTTCTGGACGGTTTTCGAGATTCGTCCGGGATCCCGTCGGGGTAATTTCGGGACTTTTCGCGACTAATACGGGATCATTTGGGAACCCTTTCGGCATCATTTCTGGATGGTTTTCGGGATCCGTCCGCGATAGCGTCGGGGTCATTTCGTGGCTTTTTCTGTATAATTTCGTTATCATTTTGGGATCCTATCAGGTTATCAGCTCATAAAGTTCTTTTTTTTACTCAATTACAAAAATAAAATGCATTAGACAGAAAAAAAATTTTAAACAGATAACTTTATAAGCAGGCTAACGTGAATAGCCCACATATTTCATTTTCTCCTTGCGGACGGGGCCGCGGGTAAAGGCTAGTATATATTATAAACTAGCCTTTACCCGCGGCCCCGTCCGCAAGGAGGAAATGAAATATATGGGGCTATTCACGTTAGCCTGCTTATAAGTTATCTGTTTTAAAATTTTTTCTGTCTAATGCATTTTATTTTTGTAATTGAGTAAAAAAAAGAACTTTATGAGCTGATAACCTGATAGGATCCCAAAATGATAACGAAATTATCCAGAAAAAGCCACGAAATGACCCCGACGCTATCGCGGACGGATCCCGAAAACCATCCAGAAAACGCCCCGGAAGTGTTTCCCGAAGTAGTCCCAAAAAAACCCGAAATGACAACGACACGATTCTAGACTTATCCAGATAACCACACAGACATGATGCCTGAAGGGTACCAAATTGATCCCGAAATAGTCCCGAAAAAGTTCCGAAATTACCCTGACGGGCTCCCGGACGGAACTCAGAAACCATCCAGAAAATATCCAGGAAGGGTCCCTAAATTATCCCGACTAACTCCAGAAAAAGTTCCGAAATGGCTCCGAGGGGATCCACGATGATCGCGAAAACCATACAGAAATGATTCCGGAAGGATTCCAAAATGATCCCGAAATAGTCCGGAATTGACCCAGATGGGATCCCGCACAGATCCAGAAATGATCCCGGAAGGGTGCAAAAACTATCCCGGAAAAGTAACAAAAAATCCCGAAATGGCTCCTACGGCATCCCGGACGGATCCAGAAATGATCTCGGAAGGGTCTCCAAATGATCCCAAAATGGTCCCGAAATGACCCTGATGGATCCGGCAAACCATCAAGAAATTATGCCGAAAGGGTCCCAAAATGATCCCGAAATAATACAGAAAAAGTCACGAAACGACCCCTAGAGGATCCCCAAATGATCCCGTATTAGCCCCGAAAAGGTCCCGAAATAACCCCGACGGGATCCCGGACAAATCCCGAAAACCATCCAGAAATGATGCCGGAAGGAATCCCAAATGATTCCGTAAAAGTCCCGCATTGATTCCGACGGGATCCCGAACGGATACCGAAAATCATCCAGAAGTGATGCCGGAAAGGTCCTCAAATGATCACCTAATAGTCCCGAAATGACCCTTAAGGGGTAATGGACGGATCCCATAAACCCTCCAGAAATGATCCCGATATATTCCCGAAGAAGTCCCGAAATGACCCTGACGGGATCTCGAACGCACCCCTAAATGACCCTGACGGGATCCCGGACAGATCCCGAAATCCATCCAGAAATGATCTTGGGAGGGACCCCAAATGATCCCGAAAAAGTCCCGCAATGATTCCGAGGGGATCCTGATCGGATACCGATAACCATCCAGAAGTGATGCCGGAAAGGTCCTCAAATGATCACCTAATACCAAAATGACCCTGACGGCATCCCGGACTGATCCCAAAATCCATCCAGAAATGATCTTGGGAAGGTCCCAAAATTATCCCGAAATAGTCTCGGAAAAGTTCAGAAATTACCCTGACGGGTTCCCGGACGAATCCTGAAAGCCATCTCTAAATGATCCCGAAAAAGTCCCGAAATGACCCTGACTGGACCCCGAAAGGATCCCGAAAACTATCCAGAAATGATGCCGGAAATGTCCTCAAATGATCACCTAATAGTTCCGAAAAGACCCCTGACGGGATCCCGAACGGATCCCGACAACTATCTAGAAATGATGCCGAAAGGGCCCGCAAATGATCCCGTATTAGTCGAGAAAAAGTCCCGAAATGAACCCGACGGGATGCCGGACGAATCCCAAAAACCAGCCAGAAA
The DNA here is from genome assembly GCA_029619165.1 of Eurosta solidaginis. Lineage (NCBI taxonomy): Eukaryota > Metazoa > Arthropoda > Insecta > Diptera > Tephritidae > Eurosta > Eurosta solidaginis. Next base: position 55,010 of record JARSSU010044479.1, read on the forward strand.
TGATGCCGGAAGGGACACCAAATGATCCCGAAAAAGTCCCGCAATAATTCCGACGGGATCCTGAGCGGATACCGAAAACCATCCAGAAGTGATGCCGAAAAGGTCCTCAAATGATCACCTAATAGTCCCAAAATGACCCTGACGGCATCCCGGACAGATCCCGAAATCCATCCAGAAATGATCTTGGGAGGGTCCCAAAATTATCCCGAAATAGTCTGGGAAAAGTCCAGAAATTACCCTGACGGATACCGGACGAATCCTGAAAACCAATCTTAAATGATGCCGAAAAAGTCCCGAAATGACCCTGATGGGACCCGGAAAGGATCCCGAAAACTAACCAGAAATGATGCCGGAAAGGTCCTCAAATGATCTCCCAATAGTTCCGAAAAGACCCTGACGGGATCCCGAACGGATCCCGACAACTATCCAGAAATGATACCGAAAGGGCCCGCAAATGATCCCGTATTAGTCGAGAAAAAGTCCCGAAATGACCCCGACGGGATGCCGGACGAATCCCAAAAACCATCCAGAAATGATTTTGGAAGGGACCCCAATGATCCCGAAAAAGTCCCGCAATTATTCCGACGGGAATCTGAACGGATACCGAAAACCATCCAGAAGTGATGCCGGAACGGTCCTCAAATGCTCACCTAATAGTCCCAAAATGACCCTGAGGGCATCCCGGACAAATCCCGAAATCCATCCAGAAATGATCTTGGGAAGGTCCCAAAATGATCCCGAAATAGTCTCGGAAAAGTCCAGAAATTACCCTGACGGGTTCCCGGACGAATCCTGAAAGCCATCCTTAAATGATCCCGAAAAAGCCCCGAAATGACCCTGACGGGATCCCGAAAGGATTCCAAAACTATCCAGAAATGATGCCGGAAAGGTCCTCAAATGATCCCCTAATAGTTCCGAAATGACCCGGACGAATCCCAAAAACCATCCAGAAATGATGCCGGTAGGTATCCCAAATGATCCCGAAATAATCCCGAAATGACCTCGTCGGCATCCCGGATGGATACCGAAAATTATCCAGAATGATGCCGGAAAGGTCCACAAATTATCCCCTAATAGTCCC
>JARSSU010044480.1:0-16334 GCA_029619165.1 Eurosta solidaginis
CGCTTATACCGTTTTCACACAGAAACTTAATGATCTCATTTCACCTGCTAATGAAATCGTAAATTTTTTGCTTTCACACAGAAGTAACTGCTCGATTAGTATGAAGGATGAGACAGACAATCATGGCGGAACGATACAAGGTGGGAGCATGGTGACATACCTACAAACAAACAAAATTCCATGTACTTGTAAATTCGATGGACAAATGTCAAAATCGTACTGCGCCGGTAGTTGATGTATCAAATCAAATAAAAAAGGTTATAATCAGCTGTTCGATGCGGCCACCTTGTATCGTTCCGCCATGCAGACAATGACATTTGCTTTGAAAACTAAGAAACGGAAACGGAAGCGGAACGCTGCCAACAGAGTTGCATTGTGCTTTTGACTTCATTAGGCATTCGATTAGCTACTAATGAAATAATAATAGATTCGAATTTTGTAGGGAAGATTGAGCTCAATAAGCGTCTTAATGTAGAAAATTGCCTTTATTATTCAATAAGCCATCTGTGTGAAATTAGTATTATTCTTTGCATTAGCATCGTTTCATTTGCACTCAGAAATGTATCATTCGCATTCCCGTTCGCGGTTTTTTTACATTTTCATATTCTTCGAGTCGTTCGATTAAAGCATCCATCGGCGTTTCATAGATCAATTGATCAGACAACCAGGTTACGTTCTTCACACAGACAGGTTGCGCTCTTTGCTTACCAAATGATTTAGTCGTCGCTGAATAAGTGGCGTAGCAACATCGTGTGTGCCTATCTCATGTTTGGGCAGCGAATGTTAAAAATATGCATCAATGTACATATATAACGGCCGCACCTTCCCAGCTCTCTGGTGCTCTATCCGCTACTCCTTTGCAGGTGACTGCCGTGCCACCTCGTAGGGCTGTATTTGTGTCCCGATTACACGCCTCGCTTACCGAAAATGATATTGCTCATTACGTTTGCTCTAAACTTGGTGTTGCACCCACTAGTAACATCAATGTGTATAAATTTAACTTTAAATATGAGAGAGACATCTCCTCATTTAAAATATCCCTTTCAGATGAATATTTCGACAAGGTACTTGATTCCTCTTTTTGGCCTAAGCATACTGTGGTTCACTTGTTCACAAGAAAGGCGAGGGCCGAACCTGTTTTATTACAGCCAAAAACGGTATGACGAACACAGTAATAACAACACAAAGGTAATTGCTGATCTGTCCCGTCTTCTCATTAATTACCAAAATGTTCGTGGTTTACGATCAAAACTTGTTCCATTCTTCCTTAATTCTTTCAACTTTTCTGCACAAGCTGTAGCTTTTACGGAGACCTGGCTAAAGCCTGATAATTACAATTCTGAGGTTTTTTCAAATAAATATGCTGTTTATCGGCGTGATCGCATCTCTAGAGCGGGAGGTGTCCTTATTGCTGTTGAATCTAACCTACCATCTGAATTGATTTCGCTGGACAATATCTCTCATATCGAATTCATAGCAGTTAGGCTTTCATTCGGTAGCTATAGCGTAATTGTTTGCTGTTCATATATACCACCTCGTTTGGATATGGATGTTTATGCTAGTCATAGCTCGGCCATCTGCGATTTGCATTCGCAGTTGGGAGATAACGATCGACTTGTTGTTGTTGGTGACTTTAACTTGCCAACAGTTAGTTGGGTTAATATAAGTGATTCAAACTTTTTAACTCCTACTGCTCAACATGAGTTTCCCAATTGCTTGTTAGACTCATCTATTCTACAGATTAACAATGTTCCAAATAGTGGAAATAAAATGCTGGATTTAGTATTTGTGGATGGCTCGGTGGGTACTGCCCTTACGCAAATACCACCTTTATCCCTTCCAGAAGACCCTCTTCACCCTACGCTAGAGATACCACTTGATATCAGCCTACCCCGTAGGATTCAAGTGCAGTCTCGTGCCCGATCTAGATGCTTCTACAAAGCGAATTTCATTATGCTCAATGATCTGTTGGCTTCCCATGATTGGTCGGATCTCTATGCTTGCACTGATGTCGATTCGGCTATCTCTATATTTTACAGTACGCTTGATAGCTTCTTTGATACCTGCAATCCTACTCGCTATACCCTATGTTCGAATAAGCCCCCTTGGTTTTCAAGGCAACTTATCAGACTTAATAACATTAAATCTAGGCTTTATAAGAGATTCAAGGAATCTGGAGCATCTGCAGACCTCTCTAAATATCTAATAGCTCGTTCTAAATTTCACCGTCTTAATCAGCTTTGTTATAAAAATTACTTGAGTTGTTGTAAAGCCCAATTTTTTAGAAATCCAAAAAAGGTTTACAGTTTCGTAAATTCAAAGCAGAAAACTTCTAGGTATCCTTCCTCATTAACCTTTGGAGGTAAAAAAGCTTGCACTGATGACGACGTTGCTGAACTATTTTCTGAGTTCTTTAAGTCCACGTATTCATCCAGTGGTTTTCATTCCGGTCAATATCCCTGTCGCTTAGATAGCTCGAATTCCATTGGGAATCCTGCTATTGATGGTAATATTGTTTTTCAGAGTATTCAATCTTTGAAGCCCACCTTTTCTTCGGGACCGGACGGTGTTCCTAGTTGCGTGCTTAGGTACTGCGCCATGTATGAGCCTATTTTAAAATTATTTGAGCTATCTCTGGGATCTGCGACATTCCCGCCACTTTGGAAACAGTCCTTTATTATACCCCTGCATAAAAAAGGTAGTAGGTCAAAAGTTGAAAACTACAGGGGTATTGCTAAACTTTCAGTCATTCCTAAAGTCTTTGAACATATTGTTACCAGTCAACTCCAATATCAGTGTTTTAGTATTTTATCTCCATGCCAACACGGTTTTATTCGTCAAAGGTCAACCACTACATATTTGCTTGTATTCACCTCTATAGTTATGGAAGGATTTTTAGCGAACAAACAAACGGATGTCATCTACACGGACTTCAGCAAAGCATTTGATACCGTCAACTATGAGTTACTTATTCATAAGCTTGATTTACTGGGCTTTCCGTTTCACCTATTAATGTGGCTGAAAAGCCATCTTTCTAACCGGACCCAAAAAGTCCTGTTCAAGTGCAATCTGTCGGAATCGTTCGGAGTTTCCTCCGGCGTACCCCAGGGAAGTCATCTAGGCCCTTTGCTTTTTGCCCTTTTCATTAATGACTTGCCACAGACAATATTATATTCCCATACTATAATGTATGCGGATGATTTAAAACTTTGCTACACTTACTGTCCTACCGATTTGAGTTCCTTGGATCTTCTTCAGGCCGACCTGGACTCGTTCTAATGTTGGTGCACAACAAATTTACTAGCTTTGAATTGCTCTAAATGTAAGCATATGACATTTCACCGAGTGAAGCCAGCATTGAAATCTTATGTAATAGATGGTACGCCTTTGGAGCGTATATCTATTGCAAATGATCTAGGTGTCCTTTTTGATCCGAAATTGAATTTTAACATGCATATTTCATCTATAGCCAACAAAGCGTTGGGTTTACTTGGATTTGTTAAAAGATGGGCTAAAGAGTTCGATGATCTGTACCTCACTAAGGTTCTCTACACATCGCTGGTTCGTCCAATACTCGAGTATTGCTCATGCGTTTGGTCCCCTGTTTCTCAAAAGCATATAAAGCGTCTTGAGTCAGTTCAAAAGCAATTTTTGATATTTGCATTGCGCGGCCTTAATTGGGACTCAAGTCTCCACCTTCCTCCATACAGAAGTAGACTTCTTCTTATTAACTTACCCACTCTGGAAAAACGGAGAATATTACTGGGGGTTGTTGTTGTTGTTGTTGTAGCAATGCTCGCCCCACCTAATAGCCGCGACCGATCACAAATTGTCATCAATATCCTCTAACAGGAGTCCAAGGAAACTTGCCGTTTCAACAGGGGTGGACCATAAGGAAAGGGGTGTTAAAGGCGTTGGTTCCACATTACAATTAAAGAGATGGTTGGTGTCATGTGGGGACACATTGCAAGCAGGGCATACATTTTGTATGTCGGGGTTGATTCTGGATAGGTAAGAGTTTAACCTGTTACAGTATCCAGAACGAAGTTGAGCAAGAGTGACACGCGTTTCCCTGGGGAGTATGCGTTCCTCTTCTGCGAGTTCTGGATATTTTTCTTCAAGTACTGGATTCACCGGGCAATTCCCGACATAAAGGTCCGACGCCTGTCTATGGAGTTCACCAAGGACCTGCTTGTGTTTTTCCGCTTCATACGGCTGGGTTCTCAGGTGCAAGGGATTTGAGGATTTTATTACGGCTCTGAATTCTTGGAACAATTGCGGTTGCGTGCGCACCAAAATGTAGATCCTGATCAAACGTCACACCCAAGATTTTGGGGTGTAGGACAGTCGGTAGCGTAGTGCCATCGACGTGGATGTTCAATATGGTCGACATTTGGGGCGTCCATATTGTAAATAAGGTCGCGGAAGATTTAGTCGGTGACAATGCCAGGTTTCGCGAGGCGAAAAAACTGGAGGGATCAGGGAGATAGCCGTTTATTTTATTGCATAGCTCATCGATCTTTGGGCCTGGGCCTGTGGCCATTATTGTGCAGTCATCGGCGTAGGAAACGATTGTGACTCCTTCCGGTGGTGAAGGTAGCTTAGATATGTAGAAATTAAACAAAAGCGGGGATAGGACACCACCCTGTGGCACCCCTTGTTTAATTCTCCTTTGTTTTGATGTTTCGTTTCTGAATTGCACCGATGCCTGCCGACCACCCTGATAATTTGCGGTCCACCTTTTAAGATATGGGGAAGGGTAGACCCTTCCAGGTCTTGCAGTAACGAGCCATGGTTGACCGTATCAAAAGCTTTTGATAGGTCTAACCCTACGAGTACTGTTCTATGGTGGGGATATTGATTCAAACCGCAATTTATCTGGGTGCTAATGACATTTAGCGCGGAGGTGGTGCTATGGAGTTTTCTGAAGCCATGCTGATGAGGGGCTAGCTGCAAATGTGCTTGGAAATAAGGGAGCAAAATGGCTTCAAGCGTCTTTGCCACTGGCGATAGGAGAGATATCGGACGATATGACTCACCTACGTTAGCTGGTTTCCCAGACTATAGTAGCGGAACCACCTTGGCCATTTTCCATTTCTCGGGTATGACAAAGGTGGAAAGAGACAGGTTGAAGACATGCGCTAAATATTTGAAACCCTCTTTCCCTAGATTTTTAAGCATCGGCATGGCTATGCCGTCTGGGCCCACTGCTTTGGATGGTTTAGCGCGACCAATGGCGTCCTCAACCTCTCTAGAGGTGATGGTAATTGGTGACGCGCTGAGTTTGTGTTTATGTGCGTGTCTATTGGCTCTCCGTCATCTTTGTCGACCGTAGGATGCATTATATATTGTCGGCAGAATGCGCTCGCGCATTTTTTCGCATCCGACAGCACCTTATCGCCAAAGGCGATGGAAACTTTGTCTTTGTGCTTAGTCGGATTCGATAGGGACTTTACGGTGGACCAAAGTTTACCTACACCGGTAGAGAGGTTACAACCTCTTAGGTGCTCTTCCCATTTCGCCCGCTTGTGTTCGTCCACAAGCAATCTGATGCGTTGGTTTATCTCCCTTATTTGGGGGTCGCCTGGATCAAGCTGTCTTATAAGGTCGCGTTCCCTCGCTAAGCTCGCGGCCTCAGCCGGGAAGTGGGGCCGGATTTCGGGAATTCTCCCGGCGGGAATGAAATGTACCGAGGCGGATTCAATGACCTTACGGAAGGCACGCTCCCCTTGGCGGGCATCAGTCGGGATAGGGAGGGCAGCAAAGCTGCTGTCTGTTGCAGATTTATATTCTTCCCACTTTCCTTTTTTGAAGTTTATGAAAGTGCGTTTTTCGGTGACGATGAAGTCGGCGGTACGCTCGAACGAAATAAGTATGGGCAGGTGGTCGGATGCCAATGTTACCATCGGCTGCCAGTTGACGCAGTTTACGAGTTCTGCGCTCACGATTGAGATATCTGGCGAGCTATGACAGCTTCCTACCATACGTGTGGGGGCGTCTCCGTTTATTGTGCAGAACGTCGTTTCGTCTATTTGATCCGCCAACATCTCACCCCTACTGTCCGCCCGCAAATTTGAATGCCATAGGTCGTGATGGGCATTGAAATCGCCTAAGATAATGCGATTGTTGCCAGTGAGTAAGGCCTCGATATTAGGGCGGTATCCACTGGGGCAACAGGTGACAGGAGGGATGTAGATGTTGATGATTTCTAGATTTGCATCGCCTGACCGGACAGATAGGCCTTGACGTTCTAAGACATTGTCACTGCGGTCGATGCCAGGATCAAATATATGATATTGCACAGAGTGGTGTATAATAAACGCGAGGCCGCGTCCATTTCCGCTCTCGCGGTCTTTCCTGTGGACATTATAACCAGAGCAGGTCTGCAATGCAGATCTTGCTGTGAGTTTAGTCTCTTGAATCGCAGCAATGCGGATGTTGTGCCGCTTCATGAAATCGACTATCTCCGTAATCTTCCCAGTTAGTCCATTACAGTTGAACTGCAGAATTCTGAAGTGCATGAGGGGTGACGCCGCCACTCTAGGGGTAAGTGAGGGGTGACTACGCCTAGGTTGTGGAAGGCCAAGACGCAGTTGCTGTTGTGGCCTTGGGACTGGGCGCCTTGGGCAAGCATTGGGGTACCCGGATGATTTGGGTTTGCGACCTAGCAACATGGCGCGATGAAACCCGTCGGGGGGTTGCCGTCGCGGAGACCAGAACATCTAGGAAAGTGGCACCACCCAAGGCAGGAGCTGCATTGAGCGGCTGTCGCAAACCTATATATTCTGTGCTGGCAGACGGTGCAAACGGAGGCAGGGACTAAGAGTCTGTTTCCCTGACCTGCACGATTGCTGCCAGAAAAGAGGGGGGAGAAGAAGACGGGGGCAGGGGCTTATGCTCAGCATTGCTACCAGCTCTACTACGAAGGTAGTAGTTATGAGTGGTATCAGCTGTTTGAGTTGTTGGCGCCGTGGGGCGCGAGCAGCAGCGGGTACTTGTTGTGGCTTGCTGAGCAGCGAAGCTGCTGGAAGGTAGTGGGGATACGCTTAGGCGTAGACTACGGGACGCCCTTGGGCGTGAGCAGCAAGGAGCCACAAAAGATTTATAAAAGTTACGTGGACGTCGGGTTTTGGGATCAAGCCCAGAACAACCTGTCCGATGCAACCATCCCTTGCACGAGACACACTGAACAGAGTATGACCGTCCTAAAAAGATTCTTTTCTGGCAAATGCAGCAAAACCATTTCTCAGGACCGGGGTCAGGAGACGGACCCGGATTGGGTTCGATACCTTCCCGGAGTAAGAGAATATGTAGCAGTCCTGCTGTAAGGAGCTGCTGGGAGGATGACAATTTGTGGGAGGGACGAAACAAATTAAATGGGGTCACACTGAAATGACAGTCCTTGGTCGGGAAAAATCCCGAGTCGCTCCGGTACATAGAACCGACTGCCTTGGGAAGCGATTACTGGGGGTATTGTTCATCCATAAGCTCATTATTGGAGAAATTGATTCTGCGGACCTTCTCAGCCGCTTGTTTTTTGCGGTTCCCCCTAGAGTATCCAGACACTACGTTCCTTTCTATTTACCCCTTTGTCGACGAAACTTTGCTAAAAATAATCCTCTTCTTATCTGGTGCGCGCACTACAATGACTTGTATAGCTGTATCAGTCTTGAATGTACTTTTGCCACCATACGTAATGCAATACTTGCCTATCTAATTTAAGAGATACAAGCTAATTTAATTAGCCGGCATTTTATTCCTTCCATAAAAAACAGGAACTATCTCGCTTAAGGATGGAGGAACATTTATCAACATGTATCATTAAGAAGGAACAAGACAGTACTGTGTTGATTGGAATCTGGTGCATTCCAACAACGTAAAAAACATGCTTTTTCATGAGCCACTGACCGGAATCGTATGCATTCCGGCAATATAATCTTATGGGTCAGGCATCGAGCTGATTGGAATCCGGTGCATTCCAACAACACGGGTCATGTTACTTTTTTATGCCTTGTGATGGCGTATCCTCATTACACTACTCTTAGCACTGCCGGATTCCCATGACATGCTGATTGGAATCTTGTTGCATTCCAACAGGAAGATTGGAATCCACTGCATTCCGAAATTACGCTGAGCGGAATCTGATGCATACCGCCAGTATAAGATTTCGGCATAAGATCTTATTTCTGCTCATATTTCTTATTATTATTATATTCTGAAATTAAAGAGTAATGTTCATTAATATATCTGTAATATAACATTGTTGAAATCTCGATATATCTTAAATTTTATCTTTTGAGTTGTATATTTGTATATCTTTTATATTATGCAGACGACCATAGTTTGTCGTCGACTTTAAATAATAAATAAATAATAAATAAATATAATTTTTTTGGTTAAAAAAATTGTTCGCTTTGCATATTAAACATCAAAAAAATAGAAGTGGGTGTTAGTTGCTGTCCAACAAGTGACTGACAGGAAAACCAATTTTTCGCGCGATCAATGCGCTCTCACTTACCTATACACTTGCATTTTCAAATCTGCCTACGCTTGCATTAAAGCAGGCATCGGCATTTAGTGGCACCATTGTGCACACTCAATTCACATGTATTCTTATTCTCTTTAGTTTAGTAGACACTGAGCAATTGGCGCAGCAACATCGATTGTGTGCGTCGCTCGCAATGTTATTAGCAAGCAATAAGCAAAGATCGTTTTTTTAAATTTTTCAGTGCGCCAACCCTTTTGCGCAAGTATAATCTATTTAATTGTATAAAGCTTTTGCTTCTCATTGTGGGCATTAAAAATATAATAACAAATGATATTGTCTTGTTGCTTGCTAATAAGCGAATGAACTAAGCAAACAGATTCATCACGTGATGTGCGCGATTATCGCGCTCTCACTAACACATCTGCATTTCCAATTTGCCGACGCTTGGATTAAAGTGTTTTTGCTTCCCGTCTTCGCAATTCCGCGCTCGCGACATCTGTTGCGCAGTTCATTAACTCTCATGCTACGAAATTTCACATTTGCGTCTAATAAATTGAAAATTGGAGTTCAGCTTTTATGAGTTGAGAGAACTTTTGCGATGTTTTAGAAATGGTTAAAACGATGTGTTTGCATACAAGCATAAAAACCCAAACGTTTTTAGTTTAGGAAAATTTTCGCATTCCTTTCGTTTTTATACTCAACTGAGCAGAGCTCACAGAGTATATTAATTTTGTTCGCATAACGGTAATCCGTAACGGCATAAACTAATAGAGATAGAAATAGACTTCTATATATCAAAATGATCTGGGCGAAAAAAGAAATTCATTTAGCCATGTCCGTCCATCCGTCCGTCCGTCTGTCCGTTAACAAGATAACTTGAGTAAATTTTTTTAGGCGCTCATCTGAGATCGCTATTTAAAATGAACGAAATCGGACCATAACCACGCCCACTTTTACGATATCGAAAATTTCGAAATACCGAAAAAGTGCTATAATTCATTACCAAAGACGGTTACTGTATTCTGTGAAAATGGGCGAAATCGGTTGAAGCCACGCCCAGTTTTTATACACAGTCGACCGTCTGTCTTTCCGCTCGACCGTTAACACGATAACTTTACTAAACTTATTTCTCGCACTCACCTTATCTTGGTATAAAAAATGGCCGAAATCCGACTATGACCACGCCCACTTTTTCTATATCGAAAATTACGAAAAATTAAGAAATGCCATAATTCTATACCAAATATGAAAAAAGGGATGAAACATGGTAATTGGATTGGTTTATTGACGAAAAACATAACTTTGGAAAAAACTATGTAAAATGGGTGTCACGCCTACAATATTAAGTAGAAGAAAATGAAAAAGTTTTGCAGGGCGAAATCAAAAGCCCTTCGAACCTTGGCAGGAACAGTATCGTGGTATTACATATATAAATAAATTAGCGGCACCCGACAGATGATGTTCTGGGTCACCCTGGTCCACATTTTGGTCGACATCTCGAAAACGCCTTCACATATACAACTAAGGGCCACTCCCTTTTAAAATCCTCATTAGTACCTTTAATTTGATACCCATATCGTACAAACACATTCTAGAGTCACCCCTGGTCCACACTTTATGGCAATATCTCGAAAAGACGTCCACCTATAGAACTAAGGCCACTCTCTTTTAAATAATCATTAACACCTTCATTTGATACCCATAGCGTACAAACACATTCTAGAGTCACCCTTGGTCCACTTTCATGGCGATATCTCGAAAAGGCGTCACCTATAGAACTAAGGCCCACTCTCTTTTAAATACTCATTAACACCTTTCATTTTGATACCCATATCGTGACAAACACATTCTAGAGTCACCCTGTCCACTTTATGTCGATATCTCGAAAAGGCGTCCACTATAGAACTAAGGCCCACTCCCTTTTAAATACTCATTACACCTTTCATTTGATACCCATATCGTACAAACAATTCTAGAGTCACCCTGGTCCACCTTTATGGCGATATCTCTAAAAGGCGTCCACCTTTAGAACTAAGGCCCACTCCATTTTAAATACTCATTAATACCTTTCGTTCGATTCCCATATCGTGCAAACACATTCTAGACTCACCCCTGGTCATCTTTATGGCGATATCTCGAAAAGCCGTCCACCTATAGATCTAAGGCCCACTTCATTTTAAAATACTAATTAACACTTTTCATTTGATACCCATATCGTACAAACAAATTCTAGTCTCACCCTGTCCACCTTTATGTCGATATCTCAAAAGGTGTCCACCTATAGAACTAAGGCCCACTCCCTTTTCAAATACTAATTAACTACCTTTCATTTGATACCCATATCGCACAAAAAATTCTAGAGTCACCCCTGGTCCACCTTTATGGCGATATCTCGAAAAGGCGTCCACCGTATAGAACTAAGGCCCACTCCATTTTAAAATACTCATTAATACCTTTCGTTCGATTCCCATATCGTGCAACACATTCTAGAGTCACCCCCTGGTCCACCTTTATGACGATATCTCGAAAAGGCGTCCACCTATAGATCTAAGGGCCACTTCCTTTTAAAATACTCATTACACCTTTCATTTGATACCCATATCGTACAAACAAATTCTAGAGTCTACCCCTGGTCCACCTTTATGTCGATATCTCGAAAAGGTGTCCACCTATAGAACTAAGGCCCACTCCTTTTAAATATTCACTAAACCCTTTCATTTGATACCCATATCGTACAAACGCATTCTAGAGCCACCCCTGGTCCACCTTTATGGCGATATCTCGAAAAGGCGTCCACCTATAGAACTAAGGCCCACTCCTTTTAAAATACTCATTAACACCTTTCATTTGATTCCCATATCGTACAAACACATTCTAGAGTCACCCTGTCCACCTTTATGCGATATCTCGAAAAGGCGTCCACCTATAGAACTAAGGCCCACTCCCTTTTAAATACTCATTACACCTTTCATTTGATACCCATATCGTACAAACATTCTAGAGTCACCCCTGGTCCACCTTTAGGCGATATCTCGAAAAGGCGTCCACCGTATAGAACTAAGGCCCACTCCTTTTAAAATACTCATTAATACCTTTCGTTCGATACCCCATATCGTGCAAACACATTCCAGAGTCACCCCTGGTCCACCTTTATGACGATATCTCGAAAAGGCGTCACCTATAGATCTAAGGGCCACTTCCTTTTAAAATACCATTACACCTTCATTTGATACCCATATCGTACAAACAAATTCTAGAGTCTCACCCCTGGTCCACCTTTATGTCGATATCTCGAAAAGGTGTCCACCTATAGAACTAAGGCCCACTCCGTTTTAAATACTCACTAACACCTTTCATTTGATACCCATATCGTACAAACGCATTCTAGAGTCACCCCTGGTCCACCTTTATGGCGATATCTCGAAAAGGCGTCCACCTATAGAACTAAGGCCCATTCCCTTTTAAAATACTCATTAACACTTTCATTTGATACCCATATCGTACAAACAAATTCTAGAGTCACCCCTGGTCCACCTTTATGTGCGATATCTCAAAAGGTGTCCACCTATAGAACTAAGGCCCACTCCCTTTTAAAATACTCATTAAACCTTTCATTTGATACCCATATCGTACAAACACATTCTAGAGTCACCCCTGGTCCACCTTTATGACGATATCTCGAAAAGGCGTCCACCTTAGAACTAAGGCCCACTCCCTTTTAAAATACTCATTAACACCTTTCATTTGATTCCCATATCGTGCAAACACATTCTAGAGTCCCCCCTGGTCCCACCTTTATGGCGATATCTCGAAAGGCGTCCACCTATAGAACTAAGGCCCACTTCCTTTTAAAATACTCATTAACACCTTCATTTGATACCCATATCGTACAAACAATTCTAGAGTCACCCTGGTCCACCTTTATGTCGATATCTTCGAAAAGGCTGTCCACCTATAGAACTAAGGCCCACTCCCTTTAAAATACTCATTAACACCTTTCATTTGATACCCATATCGTACAAAAAAATTCTAGAGTCACCCTGTCCACCTCTAGGCGATATCTCGAAAAGGCGTCCACCTATAGAACTAAGGCCACTCCATTTTAAAATACTCATTAACACCTTTCGTTGATACCCATATCGTACAACACATTCTAGAGTCACCCCTGGTCCACCTTTATGACGATATCTCGAAAGGCGTCCACCTATAGATCTAAGGGCCCACTTCCTTTTAAAATACTCATTAACACCTTTCATTTGATACCCATATCGTACAAACAAATTCTAGTCTCACCCCTGGTCCACCTTTATGGCGATATCTCGAAAAGCTGTCCACCTATAGAACTAAGGCCCACCCCTTTTAAATACTCATTAACACCTTTCATTTGATACCCATATCGTACAAACAAATTCTAGAGTCACCCCTGGTCCACCTTTATGGGCGATATCTCGAAAAGGCGTCCACCTTAGAACTAAGGCCCACTCCATTTTAAAATACTCATTAATACCTTTCGTTCGATTCCCATATCGTACAAACACATTCTAGAGTCACCCCTGGTCCACCTTTATGACGATATCTCGAAAGGCGTCCACCTATAGAACTAAGGGCCCACTCCCTTTTAAATACTCATTAACACTTTCATTTGATACCCATATCGTACAAACCAATTCTAGTCTCACCCTGGTCACCTTTATGGCGATATCTCGAAAAGGTGTCCACCTATAGAACTAAGGCCCACTCCTTTTCAAATACTATTACACCTTTCATTTGATACCCATATCGCACAAAACAAAATTCTAGAGTCACCCCTGGTCCACCTTTAGGGCGATATCTCGAAAAGGCGTCCACCGTATAGAACTAAGGCCCACTCCTTTTAAAATATCACTAATACCTTTCATTTCGATCCCTTATCGTAGCAAACACATTCTAGAGTCACCCCTGGTCCACCTTTATGACGATATCTCGAAAAGGCGTCCACCTATAGATCTAAGCGCATTCCTTTTAAAATACTAATTAACACCTTTCATTTGATACCCATATCGTACAAACTATTAAGAGTCACCCATGGCCACCTTATGGCGATATCTCGAAAAGGCGTCCACTTTAGAACTAAGGCCCACTCCATTTTAAAATACTACATACTACCTTTCTTTCGATTCCCATATCGTGCAAACACCTTCTAGAGTCACCCCTGCTCCACCTTTAGGGCGATATCTCGAAAAGGCGTCCACCTTAGAACTAAGGCCCACTCCATTTTAAAATACTCATTAATACCTTTCTTTCGATTCCCATATCGTGCAAACACCTTCTAGAGTCACCCCTGCTCCACCTTTATGGCGATATCTCGAAAAGGCTTCCACCTATAGAACTAAGGCCCACTCCCTTTTAAATACTTATTAACACCTTTCATTTGATACCATATCGTACAAACACATTCTAGAATCACTCCTGGTCCACCTTTACGGCGACTATCTCGAAAAGACGTCCACCTATAGAACCAAGGCGCACTCCCTTTTAAAATACTCACTAAAACCTTTCATTTGATACCCATATCGTACAAAACGCATTCTAGAGCCACCCCTGGTCCACCTTTATGGCGATATCTCGAAAAGGCGTCCACCTATAGAACTAAGAGCCACTCCCTTTTAAAATACTCATTACCACCTTTCATTTGATACCCATATCGTACAAACACATTCTAGTCACCCCTGTACACCTTTATGCGACATCCCGAAATGGCGTCCACCTATAGAACTATTGCCCACTCCCTTTAAAATCTCTTTAATACCTTCCATTTGATACTCATGTCATACAAACACATTCCAGGTTACCTAGTTCATTTCCTACATGACGATTTTCCCTTATCCAAAGATCTCAGCTGAGTATTTCATGTTCGGTCACACCCGAACTTAGCTTCCGTACTTGTTATGATGAAATTATAAAGTCGTAGAATTTTCAATTAACCGACCGTCGTTGCAAACTCGAAACGTTTCACGTTCGTATGTACATATATACGCAGCTACATTTATGTGTGTATGTATACTACCGTTTTTTTCTTGTGTTGCAGTTTCACAATTTCGACGCAATTTCACCACTTAGTTGCATATTTTCGACACGTGTGGACTTGTTGTCCTCGTACATATGTATATGACTATTTACTATGTTAGTGCTTTCGTTTTCCACTGCATTTTATAATTAACACAACACTTTTATTGTTGCATAGATTTATCACAGTTCTAATAATATGCTCGAATATTTTTCACACGACATTCTTATTTACAGGCAGAGACTTTGCACATTTGTAATAATATGTTCGGAATATTATTACGTGACACTTTTACTGTGGGATAGGTTCGCACATTTCTGATACTACACGAATAATTGCTAACACGTTACGGGGGCTTACTTACGTTGTCAGGGTCCGCATAATTAATAGACGCACGCTATTTATTTAATGTTAAATTAGGAAAGTATTATTATTATATTTATTATAGAATGACGAATATGCACTTTAATGTATTTTAAGCAAATTATGATTGCGTTAAATACGACGTAGTTTTCGTCGCGATAGACTGCGCTTCTCACTCGCTTCCTCGATTTTATTTCTCTTGTCAAAATGCCTTAATTGGTTAGAGTTGCCATGTCGGCTGACAATATTTTATTTGTGTTACCGGGTTATGATTCTTTGTGTACTAATGGAATAGGGTTTTGCATTCTGACGCAGATGGTTCTATTATATCATCTTTATTAATTTATTGATTTGCTACTTATTTCACCTTGTGGTAATCTGTAATTTGTTATATAAACAGGAGTGTCGTTTTTATATGAATTTTATATTATAAAAATTATTTTACGTTATATGTTCTATTTCTAACGTAAATATGTTATGTATTCCGAACACAACGACTTTATTGCTTTCTAACAAAATGGTGAAAATGTTTAATTAATCTCTCCAATTTTTCTTTATCATTATCATTATTATTTATAGTCTCCTGAGTTAATAATAATCATTTAAATTTTCTGTTTTAACATAGTATTTCTGAATACTTGACTTGATTGATTGGCTGTGGTGGTAATGATTCCTAAAGCTAATCTAAAAAAAAACTCATAAAACAAAAAAAAAAAAAAAAAAAAAAAAAAATAATCATAAAAACAAAAAAAAAAAAAAAAAACAAGAATAAACACAAAAAATTTAAACAAAAAAATAAAACTAAAAGAAAAACAATAAAAATTATATATACATAACAATCTAAATTAGTGCAAAAAAAGAAAAATAAACTATACAAAATATAAAATATTTATATAAAACAATAAAACAAAAAAAAAAACCAAACAAAATTTTAAAAAACAAAATAATTTTAATTAAAAAAATTCAAAATAAAATATAAAAATAACTACAATAATAAAATTTGTTTATAAAAACAAAAAGAATAAATAAAAAAAAAAAAAGAGAAAATCTTCAAAAAAAAAAAAAAACAAACAAACATTTACAAACAAAAAAAAAAAAAAAAAAAACAAAAAAAAAAAAAAAACAAAAAAAAAAAAAAAATAAAAACAACAAAAAAAAAAAAAAAACAAAACAAAATAATAAACAAAAAACACAAACAATAAACAAAAAAACAACAACAAATAAAAAAATAAAAAATAAACACAAAAAACACAAATACAAAATAAACAAGAACAACGCAACAATACAAAACAAAACAGGACAACTACGAAACAATAAAAATAAACAAATGATACAGATAGAAATATTTTATAGATTAAATATATATCACTAAGATCAAAGAACAAAAATACACAACATCATACAAAAATCACAAAAATCACAAAATAAAATACAGAT
>JARSSU010044481.1:0-16869 GCA_029619165.1 Eurosta solidaginis
GTTCACATTTTTTTTACTATATTTAAAGTTGTGCTCAGTTTACAATTTATGTTTGTATTTTTTAATAGTGCATTAAATTTTACGTAATTTAATCATAATTATTATTCTATATTTCTTTCTTAAATCTTTCTTTATTTTCAGATTTTTCCTAACAACAAAAAATAGTAATTGAATAAAAATTCTGAGCATAAACTTAATACATTTTGGCGTACGATAGGCCATGTATGAAAACAACTGTAAGATATGCGATTTTGAAATCAATGCTGAGAAAAGACGTTTTTGAGATTACATATTCTGAGATAGACCATTTTCGAACTGGCAGCCAAGATAGGGTGATATTCCACTTCCGATTTCAGGTCAAGAAAAGCTGGAATATTTGATGCGCTTTCTAGTGTCAGATATTAGCCCTAATTATTTAAATTAATTCGTTTACTCACCTTATCAGGATGCACAGCAAGACAGGCGCGTCTATAGGATTTTTTTACATCAGTCGGTGTAATGAGGGTTGACATTTCGCATTTTGTCCATTTAGCGTCATTCCAAAGTACTGTGTGCATTGAACATAGGAGTGCTCTTATGTTGCTTTTCTTTCCTTCAGTCTATAAAACATATAAACATCTATACTTATATGTATTTATATTTTAAAAGGAAAAAATGTGTATAATTAAAATAAGAAAAGAGAAACATGCCTAGTATTCAATTTTTTTTTACTTAACGCCATAAAAAAAAGATGCATGTTCGGGCTTCGAATGCCATAATATATGTTTTGGAGATTAACCTCGAAATTATTCAAAAAACTTTGTTTAGCCTAATACTCTAATAAAAACATAACTTTTTATACCAATCGAAAATTGACTTAAAAAAAATATTAAATGTTAGAATATTTTTTCAACTCAAAATATGGCCGAACTTACGACGTTCCTAAATTAAAATAATTTAAAAACACTCACCCATTCCATGATTTTAACTTTCTCTGGATCCATTTCTTTTATGAGATCCTCCTTGCGCATTTCATTGATGGAACGTGGTCCTTGATGCATTTTGCTACCAAACTTATACCCTTGCTCTCCCAATATATCGGCGAAAATATCTGAATTCTTTGTTTGCACACCAGCACCAAATTGTCCAGCTTTCGGCGTGTCAAAGTGCAACGATTATAATCTGGTCTATTTGATTGGGCATTTGTACCAGTTGCAGCTGGATTGGCATGTGGTGATGGGCGATTTGAACTTTGACCTGAAGTGGAAGAAGCTGTTTGAGCAGTACCAAATACTGCACCGTTATTGCCTATACCGCTACTTGGGTATTTTATGTGATTTGGCGAAGTAGCAGCTTGTTGAGACGGATTTTGTGTTTTTGCATTGCTAGTGGTATTATGTGTTGGGCTGGAGAATTGCGTCGTATATGGGCTATTGCCAATGGGTGTAGCGCCTGTGGATTTACTGCCCAATGTATGTGAATGGAAATTGATATTGAGACCAGATGCTAAGTTAGCTATGCCAGCAAAAGGATCTGTTGTCTACAAAATATAAATATATATAAAAATAAGTATACCAAAAAGATTTAAAAGCATTGAAGCGACTCACCGGTGGCGAAGGCTCTTTTAAGGGATTTGTATTGAATGTGGGCACCGAGCCAAAGAAACTACCTGTTGCTGGTATCGGTTTGGGTGGTCCAGAAAAGCTGGCACTAATTGTGGGTTGTTTATCAGCGAATATTTGCGAATTTGGCAAGTTATTGAATTCAACATTGATTTTGGGTGCTGATGACGCCACAGAGCCGAAAATATCATCTAAGTCAGCACTTGACGTAGGTTGTACATTGTTTTCTAAAATAATATTAGATACTAGCGTATTAAAGCTGCATAACAGGCTGATTACTCTCTTACCAAGTATATCTGGTATATGTGCTGACCCTATGCCAGATGAGTTATCATCACCGAACGCTCCAAGCAAATCAAAACTAGCATCACTCGTTGGCATAGCCGTGGCTTGTGGATCGTGCGCCTGCGTCTGTGGTTGTGGTTGATTCAAATTGAGCAAATCAATTGGTGGCGAGGGTTCAGGTTGATGAACATTATGTATATCATCATGTCGTATTTCAGTAACATCAGGTAAAATGGGTGTGTGGGATTGCAGTAATTTTTCTGGTACTTGTGTTGGAGGTTGCGGTGGTCTTGCTGTCGCCGATTGTTGTATGGATGTGGGTTTTGTTACTAATAAAAGTACATATTTAGGGATTGAAACCTATATCAATTTTAGCTTCAGCTTACCAAAATTATCTACCATTTCCTCAAATTCCAGCTGTGAGCTGAATAGATGTTGTGCGTTGCGTTTTGGTTTCGCCGGTAACCAAGGCGGATTTCTGCTCGGCGGGCATTCATTTTCAGTGGAAGTCAAGGATAACGAAACTGAAAAATCATGTGGCACCTGATCGGCATCCGGTAAATCATCCAAATCGTTTGTCGGGAATGTTATCAATGTTTCTTGTTCTGGTATAAAGCCGGTATTTATTTGAAATTGACATATTTTTAAACTTTGTGGCCGCACCATTCCTTTAAGTGCATTACGCGCATGATAAAGCACAATTATTAGATCTCCACAGACTGTTAAATTGATTGGCAATGTCACCTTGCCAGGTCCAGCTAGATAGAGTCTAAAAGTAGATACCGTAACCATGAAACTTTCTTTTTGACTTAGTTGCAAAATAATTAGTGGTCTAGTGAAATAGTGTAGGACAATACAAAGAAAATCCGCACACGCTTTGAAAAAGAATAATCTGATTCTGAAATTTTGGTTTGGATCTTATTAATATTTCAAAGATGAGTTTTTGAATGGTTTGTCTTGTACAGCTAACTTCCCACTGCGGAGGATTAGGAACTATTTCAGCATAATTTCGGGATCATTTTGGGACCGCTTCGGGATTCTTTGCCGACATCCGATATCTCTTGTCAATTTTGATTTGGATCTTATTAATATTACAAAGAAGAATGTTTGGATGTTCATGATACTATTGCCGCACAGTTTCGGAATTGTTTTTGGGACTATTTCTGAACATTACCGGATTTTCGGGATCTTATCAAAGTATTACGAGATTGTTTCAATGATTATTTTCGGATTAGTTCGGAATCATTTAGGCACGATTTCGGCATTGTTTAGAGGATGATCTTGGGACTATTTCGGGATTTTTTGGGAGTATTGCGGACGCCGTGGTGTGATGGTATCGTGCTCTGCTACCACGCCGAAGATCCAGGGTTCACGCCCCGGGAAAGCAACATCAAAATTTTAGAAACCAGTTTTTTAAATTAGAAGAAAAAAATTTTTTTTGGCAAGCACTCCGAATATATATCTGCCATGAAAATCTGTCAGTGAAAAATCATCTGCCTTGCAGATGCCGTTCGGAGTCGACATAAAACAAGTAGGTCCCGTCCCGCGCTTGGGACTATTTTGGGTCATTTCGGAAAATTTGGAGATCATTATACTCAGTTGAGCAGAGCTCACAGAGTATATTAAGTTTGATTGGATAACGGTTGGTTGTACATATATAAAGGAATCGAGATAGATATAGACTTCCATATATCAAAATAATCAGGATCGAAAAAAAATTTGATTGAGCCATGTCCGTCCGTCCGTCCGTCCGTTAACACGATAACTTGAGTAAATTTTGAGGTATCTTGATGAAATTTGGTATGTAGGTTCCTGAGCACTCATCTCAGATCGCTATTTAAAATGAACGATATCGGACTATAACCACGCCCACTTTTTCGATATCGAAAATTTCGAAAAACCGAAAAAGTGCGATAATTCATTACAAAAGACAGCTAAAGCGACGAAACTTGGTAGATGAGTTGAACTTATGACGCAGAATAGAAAATTAGTAAAATTTTGGACAATGGGCGTGGCACCGCCCACTTTTAAAAGAAGGTAATTTAGAAGTTCTGCAAGCTGTAATTTGGCAGTCGTTGAAGATATCATGATGAAATTTGGCAGGAACGTTACGCCTATTACTATATGTACGCTTAATAAAAATTAGCAAAATCGGAGAAGGACCACGCCCACTTTTAAAAAAAAATTTTTTGAAAGTCAAATTTTAACAAAAAATTTAATATCTTTACAGTATATACGTGAATTATGTCAACATTCAACTCCAGTAATATGGTGCAACAAAATACAAAAATAAAAGAAAATTTCAAAATGGGCGTGGCTCCGCCCTTTTTCATTTAATTTGTCTAGGATACTTTTAACGCCATAAGTCGAACAAAAATTAACCAATCCTTTTGAAATTTGGTAGGGGCATAGATTTTATGACGTTAACTGTTTTCTGTGAAAATGGGCGAAATCGGTTGATGCCACGCCCAGTTTTTATACACAGTCGTCCGTCTGTCCTTCCGCATGGCCGTTAACACGATAACTTGAGCAAAAATCGACATATCTTTAATGAAGTTAGTTCACGTGCTTACTTGAACTCACTTTATCTTGGTATGAAAAACGAACGAAATCCGACTATGACCACGCCCACTTTTTCGATATCGAAAATTACGAAAAATGAAAAAAATGCCATAATTCTATACCAAATACGAAAAAAGGGATGAAACATGGTAAGGTAATTGGATTGTTTTATTGACGCGAAATATAACTTTAGAAAAAACTTTATAAAATGGTTGTAACACCTACCATATTAAGTAGAAGAAAATGAAAAAGTTCTGCAGGGCGAAATAAAAACCCTTAAAATCTTGGCAGGTATTACATATATAAATAAATTAGCGGTATCCAACAGATGATGTTCTGGGTCACCCTGGTCCACATTTTGGTCGATTTCTGGAAAACGCCTTACTCCCTTTTAAAACTCTCATTAATACCTTTAATTTGATACCCATATCGTACAAACTCATTCTAGAGTCACCCCTGGTCCACCTTTATGGCGATATCTCGAAAAGGCGGCCACCTATAGAACTAAGCCCCACGCCCTTTTAAAATACTCATTAACACTTTTCATTTGATACCCATATCGTACAAACATATTCTAAAGTCACCCCTGGTCCACCTTTATGGCGATATCTCGAAAAGGCGAACACCCAATAGAACGAAGGCCCACTCCCTTTTAAAAATACCCATAAGCACCTTTCATTTGATACCCATATCGTACAAACAAAGTCTAGAGTCACCCCTGGTCCACCTTTATTGCGATACCTCGAAAAGGCGTCCACCTATAGAACTAAGGCCCACTCCCTTTTAAAATACTCATTAACTCCTTTCGTTTGATACCCATATTGCACAAACGAATTCTAGAGTCACCCCTGGCCCACTTTTATGGCGATATCTCGAAACGGCGTCCACCTATGGAACTATGGATTACTCCCTTTTAAAATACTCATTAACACCTTTATTTTGATACTCATATTGTACAAACAAATTCTAGGGCCACCCCTGCTCCACCTTTATGGCGATATCTCGAAACGGCGTCCACCTATGGAACTAAGGATTACTCCCTTTTAAAATACTCATTAACACCTTTCTTTTGATACCCATATTATACAAACAAATTCTAGGGTCACCCCTGGTCCACCTTTATGGCGATATCTCGAAAATGCGACCACCTATACAACAACCACCACTCCCTTTTAAAACCCTCATTAATACCTTTAATTTGATACCCATATCGTACAAACACATTCTAGAGTCACCCCTGGTCCACCTTTATGGCGATATTTCGAAACGGCGTCCACCTATAGAACTAAGGCCCACTCCCTTTTAAAATACTCATTAACACCTTTCGTTTGATGCCCATATTGTACAAACAAATTCTAGGGTCACCCCTGGTCCACCTTTATGGCGATATCTCGAAACGGCGTCCACCTATGGAACTAAGGATTACTCCCTTTTAAAATACTCATTAACACCTTTCTTTTGATACCCATATTATACAAACAAATTCTAGGGTCACCCCTGGTCCACCTTTATGGCGATATCTCGAAAATGCGACCACCTATACAACAACCACCACTCCCTTTTAAAACCCTCATTAATACCTTTAATTTGATACCCATATCGTACAAACACATTCTAGAGTCACCACTGGTCCACCTTTATGGCGATATTTCGAAACGGTATCCACCTATAGAACTAAGGCCCACTCCCTTTTAAAATACTCATTAACACCATTCGTTTGATGCCCATATTGTACAAACAAATTCTAGGGTCACCACTGGTCCACCTTTGTGGCGATATCTCGAAACGGCGTCCACCTATGGAACTAAGGATTACTCCCTTTTAAAATACTCATTAACACCTTTCATTTGATACCCATAACGTACAAACGCATTCTAGAGTCAACCCTGATCCACCTTTATGGCTATATCCCTAAATGGCGTCCACCTATAGAACTATGGCCCAATCCCTCATAAAATACTCTTTAATGCCTTTCATTTGATACACATGTCATACAAACACATTCCAGGGTTTCCCTCGGTTCATTTTCCTACATTCTTATTTTCCCTTATGTTGTCACCATAGCTCTCAACTGAGTATGTAATGTTCGGTTACACCCGAACTTAACCTTCCTTACTTGTTTTTAACTGTTTTCGTATGGGAATTGATCTAGGGATAAGTTCAGGACTAATGCCCTGTTTTTCAGTGCGAGTTTAAGTTGACTAGAGTTTAACCCTGCTACTTCGGCCGTTTAAGCTGAGATGAGCAGCAAAGTGGCAAGGTTATAAACTCGCATCGAAAAACCGGCATAAGTGTTTCAAGATTAATAAAATTATTATTTCGGCATTGTTTAAAATTTATATGGGGTTTATTTTTATTATCATTTCGGGACGGTTTATGATGATTTGAGATCTTTTCGGGTCATTATATGAATAACTTTGGAACATTTCGGAATACTTTGTTATAATTTTGCGAATATTTGGGAATCATTTCGTCATCTAGACACCGCACGAATAATAAATATTAATGCAGTAAGGAGTAGATGAGTTATAAGACAAAATTTATAAAAAACTTGTTTTTTCGCACCTCAGTCGCGAAAAAAATGGGGCTAGTATAAGGAAAACTTAAATACATTTTTAATTCACCTCATTTTCTCATAATCCTGTAATGTGCTTAGTAGCAGTCGTTCATTGCAGTAGATTTCCATATAAATGCGACAGCCATCACGCGCTTTAGTCATACGCGGTACAGGTTGGCAGCACAATGAAACCAAATTAATATTTTGATAATGCGGTAATAGTGGAGTCTGACGCAAAATATCACCAAAATAGTATAAATAACGGAATTCCGATGGCCTAAGATTTATAGGATGACGTTTTACAGCGAATACTTGTACCGCATCTTCGGGCTCACGAATTAAATCCGCATACATGAGTAATGCAGCAATTATTGTAGCAGCCGAACAACCGCCTGAATCCATTGTTTGTATAATAACTATGGATTTTGGATCGACAGTTAAAAACCCATACATGTCTTCAACAACAGAAAACATTCCTTGCAATGTGGGCGAATGCGCTTGTACGCAAGCATAAATTGAACCAACTTCAACGGTACGTACGGGTGGCGGCAAGCGAGGGCAATTGTTTTGACCAAAATTATATATGCTTACTTTTTGTGGTGGAAAGCGACTTTCAATAGACAACCGAACATCTTCGATATTATTTGTTTATAAGCCGATTCAAAGCCTTCGGATGGACAAGGCATAACAAGTACACGCGACGTAATGTAACTAATATCCAAATCAGTACGAGCAATTGTTTGTTGCATTGTTTGCATACTTTTGATGAAGTATCCTTAAGATTCTTTAAAAAACTACAGCACACCACGCAATGACGAAAAACAAACTATTATTTGTTGCACACAGTCGAGTTCCCGATTGTATGTCTGTAGATGAATTGTCAACATGTTGTTGCTCTTGTTGTTGTGTACTGTTTGTTAATTGAATTGGCGTAACCGAAGTGTTATCCGTGTAAAATGTAGAATTGCCAGCAGCACTCATCGGACATTTGATGTAGTTTGTGTGGTACTCTCACCACTTACATACGGAGTATTTATGCTATTAATGGGGCTTTTTCTTGTGGCGATTCTATAGGTTTGCCATGCAATTCAAGCGCACCTTTAACAGACCAATTTTTGGTTTCTGATATAGCAGCCAAACGATCAGCACAATTGCAATATTGATGCGTTGTGCGGGATTTACATTAAGACAACCTAGAAAGAGGAATTTTAAGCAAATTTATTTAAATCTGTTCAAAAGAAATATCACATTTCAATGTACGATATGTATATAGCACACCTTTGATAATATCATGAAAGCAGTGAAAACGCGAATCAGCGGTAAAATAAAATTTCCATTGACGATGCGTAATTTTGCTGAATCTTCAAAGGGAGCTTTTGAAAACATAAAGCATATAATATGCAACCTAAAGCCCAAATATCTACTTTAGTACCAATTTCATAGTTGGACAGGTGTCTAATATTCGGGTGCACGGTACATTGGTGTTGTGACCGAGCTAAGCTAAAATGTTGGTTTAATAATATAAAAAAAATATGTTTAATTAAAATGAACGCTGTAGAGCCATGAATAAGTACCTGATCCTCTAGGAGACTTCGTTGTTTTGCACCCCAATCGATTGTGGGAGCATACAATTCTTTCGTGGCTGAACCAAAGTCACAAAGTTTCAATTGTTTATCATTACCATCAAAAAATTTTCAATCTGCAAGTTATTAAAGTTTAGAGTGTATAGAAGACATAATAGAGAAAATTGTAAAAGACAGCTGCTCGAATATGTAAATAAATATGAAATTATTATTAGCGAGCAGTCAGGGTTTAGATAAAAACACTCCTGTGAAACCGCACTAAACATGGTGATAGCAGAGTGGAACGGAGGAATGTCTTGCAAACTAGTAACAGTCACAGTTTTTCTTGACCTTAAAAGAGCATTTGAAACTATTGACAGGGATATGATGCTCAGGAAATTATATAACATCGACGTCCGAAATACAGCACTAGAGTGGTTCAACAGCTACCTTACAGGAAGCAAACAGAAAACTGGCATTTCCTGAAATAGGAGTTTAAATAGGTTTACCATAGGGATCAGTACTAGCCGCGATTCCCTTCATAATATACATACACATAAATGATATTAAAAGTTTTTTGTGTCACTGTAAAACAGGCATGCTTAACCAACGAAACGATATCATTTCGTTACGATAATCAACGTTAATAAACGAAACGAAGTCGTTTCGTTGGTTAAGCATGCCTGCTGTAAAATAAGACTATTTGCAGATGATGCGTTGTTGACGATAAGCTGTCCATCCATAACTGAAGCCATATCAAAAATACAAGCGGATATAGATTCTGTATATAAATGGCTATGTCAAAACAAGCTCAAATGGATGGGTTTTAGTAAAATACACTCTTGAGTTGACAATGTAACCCTAAAATAGCAAATATCCCATTAGAAAGGATAAACCAAATAAAATACTTAGCAGTTATAATAACCGAAAGATTAAAGTTTGATGAGCATCTTAAATATTCAGAGGGGAAAGTTTCAAAGAATAAAATACCCAAAAATGGTTGGCGTTAAAAAGCCAACCTTTCAATATATTGCCCAACGATTCTATGAAATGAAATTCATACACAATATGAAATTAGGAAACCTACCAAATTATCTAAATGATCGTGTGAAATACAACAATGATGTCCATAACTATAACACAAGAAACAAAAATAAGTTTCACTTGCCAATTGTAAAATCCGAATTTGATAAAAAGGGTATTTGAGGGATTAAGAGAATACAATGAACTACCTAGGGACTTATTGTAAAAATGTGAAAGAGTTCAAGAGGCTAGTATACAAATATTGTATAAGAGTACCTATTACACTGAAAGAAATGGTGCTAGTAAAATCAACAAATCGGTTCTGTTGTTCTTCGGAAATTCGGCGAAATTGATTGAATTGTGGTTAATTCGACCGAGTTCTTTGTCAAGCGTACAAATTAGTTTAGTCATTTCAACAGAAGAGAAATTGTCGCTCTTAAGTTAACAAAATTCTGTAAAATTGACAGATTCCTAATCAATCTAACTGATTTTTTTGTTAACACAACTGATCTCACTGGTCATTTCAACAGCGATCAACAGTCAATACATGAGCAAATTTCAAAGAGAATTTTACGCTCACTGCGCTCTCTACTTTGTACTTATGTACGCTGTGTACTATATGTTTGCACATATTTACGTATGTATATGGCGGCCGCCGTGGTGTGATGGTAGTGTGCTCCGCCTATCACACCGAAGACCCTGGGTTCACACTCCGGGCAAAGCCACATACAAATTTTAGAAATAAGGTCTTTCAATTAGAAGAAATTTTTCCTAAGCAGGGTCGCTCCTCGGCACTGTTCGGCAAGCACTCCGAGTGTATTTCTTCCATGAAAAGATTTCAGTGAAAACTCATCTGCCTTGCAAATGCCGCAATACAGGTACTTTCGTACAAAGCTGTCGCAACAACTTTTTTTGTTCATTTGACTACTAAAACGGTCAATTACGAATAAACGTTTTGTGCGCAGTTGATTCAACATCTTGTTGCGATGGATAAAAATTGACAGAAATTTCGGTTGAATTGACCCGTATTTCGGTTGATTTTACCAGCCTTTTTCTTTCAGTGTAGGTAATAAAATAATTTAAAAAAATTTTAAGTTAAACGGTTTAATTGAAAATAACACTTACATGAAGTAATAATAATACTAAAAGCTAGAAAATAATTAGGTAGGTCCTAGGTACTAGTCATCACACTCCTCATCAATCTAGGGCGTTAATCAGACAATTAAATAAAAGCGTTGGACAAGTAAAATGTCTATTGATAGTCATAAGTAAGACCAACTGAACCTTAATCAGCTTATGCTACGCCTCACATTTTTAGAAATTTCACGCGCCCAAAGCTTTTATTTTATTGTCTGATCAACGCCCTAGATTGATGAGGAGTGTGATGACTGTGAGTTGAGCTTATGACGCAGAATAGAAAATTTGTAAAATTTTGGACAATGGGCGTGGCACCGCCCACTTTAAAAGAAGGTAATTTAGACGTTTTGCAAGCTGTAATTTGGCAGTCGTTGAAGATATCATGATGAACTTTGGCAGGAACGTTACTCCTATTACTATGTGTACGCTTAATAAAAATTAGCAAAATCGGAGAAGGACCACGCCTACTTTTAAACAAAATTTTTTTTAAAGTAAAATTTTAACAAAAAATTTAATATCTTTACAGTATATAAGTAAATTATGTCAACATTCAACTCCAGTAATGATATGGTGCAACAAAATACAAAAATAAAAGAAAATTTCAAAATGGGCGTGGCTCCGTCCTTTTTCATTTAATTTGTCTAGGATACTTTTAACGCCATAATTCGAACAAAAATTAACCAATCCTTTTGAAATTTGGTAGGGGAATATATTTTATGACGTTAACTGTTTTCTGTGAAAATGGGCGAAATCGGTTGATGCCACGCCCAGTTTTTATACACAGTCGTCCGTCTGTCCTTCCGCATGGCAGTTAACACGATAACTTGAGCAAAAATCGACATATCTTTAATGAAGTTAGTTCACGTGCTTACTTGAACTCACTTTATCTTGGTATGAAAAACGAACGAAATCCGACTATGACCACGCCCACTTTTTCGATATCGAAAATTACGAAAAATGAAAAAAATGCCATAATTCTATACCAAATACGAAAAAAGGGATGAAACATGGTAAGGTAATTGGATTGTTTTATTGACGCGAAATATAACTTTAGAAAAAACTTTATAAAATGGTTGTAACACCTACCATATTAAGTAGAAGAAAATGAAAAAGTTCTGCAGGGCGAAATAAAAAACCCTTAAAATCTTGGCAGGTATTACATATATAAATAAATGAGCGGTATCCAACAGATGATGTTCTGGGTCACCCTGGTCCACATTTTGGTCGATTTCTGGAAAAACGCCTTCACACTACTCCCTTTTAAAACTCTCATTAATACCTTTAATTTGATACCCATATCGTACAAACTCATTCTAGAGTCAACCCCTGGTCCACCTTTATGGCGATATCTCGAAAAGGCGGCCACCTATAGAACTAAGCCCCACGCCCTTTTAAAATACTCATTAACACTTTTCATTTGATACCCATATCGTACAAACATATTCTAAAGTCCCCCTGGTCTACCTTTATGGCGATATCTCGAAAAGGCGAACACCAATAGAACGAGGCCCACTCCCTTTTAAAAATACCCATAAGCACCTTTCATTTGATACCCATATCGTACAAACAAAGTCTAGAGTCACCCCTGGTCCACCTTTATTGCGATACCTCGAAAAGGCGTCCACCTATAGAACTAAGGCCCACTCCCTTTTAAAATACTCATTAACTCCTTTCGTTTGATACCCATATTGCACAAACGAATTCTAGAGTCACCCCTGGCCCACTTTTATGGCGATATCTCGAAACGGCGTCCACCTATGGAACTATGGATTACTCCCTTTTAAAATACTCATTAACACCTTTATTTTGATACTCATATTGTACAAACAAATTCTAGGGCCACCCCTGCTCCACCTTTATGGCGATATCTCGAAACGGCGTCCACCTATGGAACTAAGGATTACTCCCTTTTAAAATACTCATTAACACCTTTCTTTTGATACCCATATTATACAAACAAATTCTAGGGTCACCCCTGGTCCACCTTTATGGCGATATCTCGAAAATGCGACCACCTATACAACAACCACCACTCCCTTTTAAAACCCTCATTAATACCTTTAATTTGATACCCATATCGTACAAACACATTCTAGAGTCACCACTGGTCCACCTTTATGGCAATATTTCGAAACGGTATCCACCTATAGAACTAAGGCCCACTCCCTTTTAAAATACTCATTAACACCATTCGTTTGATGCCCATATTGTACAAACAAATTCTAGGGTCACCCCTGGTCCACCTTTGTGGTGATATCTCGAAACGGCGTCCACCTATGGAACTAAGGATTACTCCGTTTTAAAATACTCATTAACACCTTTCATTTGATACCCATAACGTACAAACGCATTCTAGAGTCAACCCTGATCCACCTTTATGGCTATATCCCTAAATGGCGTCCACCTATAGAACTATGGCCCAATCCCTCATAAAATACTCTTTAATGCCTTTCATTTGATACACATGTCATACAAACACATTCCAGGGTTTCCCTCGGTTCATTTTCCTACATTCTTATTTTCCCTTATGTTGTCACCATAGCTCTCAACTGAGTATGTAATGTTCGGTTACACCCGAACTTAACCTTCCTTACTTGTTTTTAACTGTTTTCGTACGGGAATTGATCTAGGGATAAGTTCAGGACTAATGCCCTGTTTTTCAGTGCGAGTTTAAGTTGACTAGAGTTTAACCCTGCCACTTCGGCCGTTTAAGCTGAGATGAGCAGCAAAGTGGCAAGGTTATAAACTCGCATCGAAAAACCGGGCATAAGTGTTTCAAGATTAATAAAATTATTATTTCGGCATTGTTTAAAAATTTATATGGGGTTTATTTTATTATCATTTCGGGACGGTTTATGATGATTTGAGATCTTTTCGGGTCATTATATGAATAACTTTGGAACATTTCGGAATACTTTGTTATAATTTTGCGAATATTTGGGAATCATTTCGTCATCTAGACACCGCACGAATAATAAATATTAATGCAGTAAGGAGTAGATGAGTTATAAGACAAAATTTATAAAAAACTTGTTTTCGCACCTCAGTCGCGAAAAAAAAGGGGCTAGTATAAGGAAAACTTAAAATACATTTTTAATTCACCTCATTTTCTCATAATCCTGTAATGTGCTTAGTAGCAGTCGTTCATTGCAGTAGATTTCCATATAAATGCGACAGCCATCACGCGCTTTAGTCATACGCGGTACAGGTTGGCAGCACAATGAAACCAAATTAATATTTTGATAATGCGGTAATAGTGGAGTCTGACGCAAAATATCACCAAAATAGTATAAATAACGGAATTCCGATGGCCTAAGATTTATAGGATGACGTTTTACAGCGAATACTTGTACCGCATCTTCGGGCTCACGAATTAAATCCGCATACATGAGTAATGCAGCAATTATTGTAGCAGCCGAACAACCGCCTGAATCCATTGTTTGTATAATAAATATGGATTTTGGATCGACAGTTAAAAACCCATACATGTCTTCAACAACAGAAAACATTCCTTGCAATGTGGGCGAATGCGCTTGTACGCAAGCATAAATTGAACCAACTTCAACGGTACGTACGGGTGGCGGCAAGCGAGGGCAATTGTTTTGACCAAAATTATATATGCTGGTCCACATTTTGGTCGATATCTGGAAAATGCCTTCACATATACAACTATCACCACTCCCTTTTAAAACTCTCATTAATACCTTTAATTTGATACCCATATCGTACAAACTTATTCTAGACTCACCCCTGGTCCACCTTTATGGCGATATCTCGAAAAGGCGTCCACCTATAGAACTAAGTCCCACGACCTTTTAAAATACTTATTAACACCTTTCATTTGATACCCATATCGTACAAACATATTCTAAAGTCACCCCTGGTCCACCTTTATGGCGATATCTCGAAAAGGCGAACACCTATACAACAACCATCACTCCCTTTTAAAAACCCTCATTAATACCTTTAATTTGATACCCATATCGTACAAACACATTCTAGAGTCACCCCTGGTCCACCTTTATGGCGATATTTCGAAACGGCATCCACCTATAGAACTAAGGCCCACTCCCTTTTAAAATACTCATTAACACCATTCGTTTGATGCCCATATTGAACAAACAAAGTCTAGAGTCACCCCTGGTCCACCTTTATTGCGATACCTCGAAAAGGCGTACACCTATAGAACTAAGGCCCACTCCCTTTTAAAATACTGATTAACACCTTTCTTTTGATACCCATATTGTACAAACAAATTCTAGGGTCACCCCTGGTCCACCTTTATGGCGATATCTCGAGACGGCGTCCACCTATGGAACTAAGGATTACTCACTTGGTACACTTACTTACTACTTTTTACTCTTCTTTACTTTCACTTACTGTAACACTCACTTACTTTAACTTTATTACTTACTACTACCATTTTATACTTTATTACTACTTACTTACTACTCCACTTACCTTTGACTACTTACTTACTTACTTTACTCCCTTTAAAAAATACCCTCATTAACCAAAAACATTAAACAAAACACACAAATTAACTTAACAACACATTTCCCTTTTGATAAGAAAAAACCCATAGTCGTTACAAAACGCATTTCCTAGAGGTCCAAAACTAGCACACAAAGTCCATCAACCAGACCAAAAAAAAACCCCTGGTCCACAACACCTTTAATGGGCGATATCTCCCGAAAAGAAGAAGAGAGGAGGCGACCACCTAATACAACATACAACAACCCATCACCTCACCTTTAAAAACCCTCATTATTAATAAACCTTTAATTTGATACCCATATCGTACAACACATTCTGAGTCACCCCCCTGTCCACCTTTAAAATTGGCCGATATTTCCGAAACGGCATCCACCTATACAACTACCCCACCCCTTTTAAAATACTCAATAACAAACCCATTCATTTATCCCATATCTAACAAACAATTCTAGAGTCACCCCGAACCCCTGGTCCACCTTTATAATCGATACCCTCGAAAAGACGTACAAAACCTATGAACTAAGGCCCACACTCCCTTTTAAAATACTCATAAACACCTTTCTTTTGATAACCCATAATTGTACAAACAATCTAAGGGTCACCCCTGGTCCACCTTTATGGCGATATCTCGAAAACGGCGTCCCACCAATGGAACTAAAGGATTACGCCCTTTTTAAAAATACTCATTAACCACTTTATTTTTGATACCTATTGTACAACAAATTCTCGGGTCACCCCTGGTCCACCTTTATGGCGATATCTCGATAACGGCGTCCACCTATGGAACTAGGATTACTCCCTTTAAACACATACTCATTAACACCTTGCTTTGATACCATATCGTACAAACTGCATTCTAGAGTCACCCCGGGTCGCCCTTTGTCTGACGATATCTCGAAAGGCGACCACCTAGATCAACACCATCACTCCCTTTTAAAACCCTCATTAATACCTTAATTTGATACCCATATCGTACAAACACATTCTAGAGTCACCCTGGTCCACCTTTCTGGCGCTATTTCGAAACGGCATCCACCATATAGAACTAAGGCCCACTCCCTTTTAAATACTCATTAACACCATTCGTGTGATGCCCATATTGAACAACAAATTCTAGGGTCACCCTGAGTCCACTTATAGCGATATCTCGAACGGCGTCCATCCATGACTAGGATTACTCCCTTTTAAAATACTCATTAACACCTTCACTTGATACCCATATCGGACAAACGCAGTCTAGAGTCACCCCTGTCCCCTTTATGGCGATATCTCGAAAGGCGACC
The DNA here is from genome assembly GCA_029619165.1 of Eurosta solidaginis. Classification (NCBI taxonomy): domain Eukaryota; kingdom Metazoa; phylum Arthropoda; class Insecta; order Diptera; family Tephritidae; genus Eurosta; species Eurosta solidaginis. The sequence goes on from JARSSU010044481.1 coordinate 16,508, forward strand.
ACCTATACAACAACCTCCACTCCCTTTTTAAAACCCTCATTAAATACCTATAATTGACTAACGCCAGTATCGTACAACACATTCTAGAGTCACACCCTGGTCACCTTTGTGGCGATATCTCGACGGCGTCACCTATGGCAACTAAGGATTACTCCCTTTTCAATACTCATTAATGCACTTCATTTGATACACATGTCATAGCAACATATTCTCGTTCATTTTCCTACATGTTATTTTCCCTTATGTTGTCACCATAATGGCTCTCAACTGAGTATGTAATGTGCGGTTACACCCGAACTTACCTTCTCTACTTGTTTTATCTTATTATTGACAGTGTCATCGGATTCTGACTACTATTCCAT